>MVGT01000216.1:133515-157103 GCA_002174775.1 Macleaya cordata
CCGGACACGAGCCAGCGACGCCGGACCGCCACCACCGTTCCAGCGGAGACGTCAGAGCGTCACCACCATTCCACCACCGTTCAGGTTTGAAGTTTTTTAGGTTTAGTTTTTCTTAGGTTCTTCCAGAAAGAAAAAACACTTCTTTAGGGCTTCAAATCTAATATTAGGTTGAGAGACAAAAAAAATTGAAGCCAACTTCAAACAGAACTTTCACTCAATCGTGAACATTTCAGTGAAAAAATTAACATGGTATGACACATATATCATACTCTTTCTCGGGTTCCAAGAGGAAAAAAAATGGTACTCTGATGTGAGGAACTAAAGATGGCCGAAAACGGAGGGGATAACTAGGGAAACACCCAAGATAGAAGATTCTTACAACTCGAACATAAAACCTATGACTTGCGGCGTTTCCAAGATGAGCAGCTTCTGAAAATCACGGAGAGAGGGAGGGGAAGAACGAATGCTATAACAATCCCAAATGTAATCGGAATAGGGTTGAAAGACTTCTTCCTCACTGAATGTTCAAAAGAATGGACTTACCCTAGCTTCAAGACTTTGAGGGAAGGTGGTGTGGCGTGTATGGTGGAAAGGCAAAGGAATGAGAGAGGGGAGTACATTAGAATATCAAGGTATGGTGGTCGAACGCAAAATATACGTATCCCATCAGAGGAAGCAAGGCAAGGGTGGAGGTGGATGGCCGAACGATTGGCGCAATTGATACTCCCCAAGTCTTTTATACCACACTATCATCCCAACACTGAGAAACAGACTTCCCTCAAACGTTGAAAAGGCCTACAACCTGAGTAAGGCGAAGCTGGGGAATGGACCCTGTATCGGCGTGTGAGATCATCTTAGACCCACTCCAGCGAATTTTCTCTATCCCTCAGTCAATCAGGGCATCAAATACCCTATGGAAGGACCCTTAGACTATTCGGACGGTTTACCCTAGTGGCAGTAATCCGTTCGGAAGATGGTCCAGTGCTGTGGTATGTACTATTACGCCGGTGGAGAGAGACTGGATCGCCTCCATCAAGTCAATCGCTAGGGACCTGGTTGGTAAGGAGGATCTAGAAATCATCCCGTTTGACAAAGGGGCAATTAACGGGCAAGGTTTTCGCGTCGATATGCAACGATGGTGGCCGGCGGTAAACATTATTGCTTTCGAACCACTGTACCCGGAACCGGTGTGGATCAAAATACACGGCCTGCCGTTCCATTTATGGTTACAGAAGTCTTTTCAGGCTATAGCACAACCTTTCGGTAAACTGTTAGAGGAGAAGGCAGATACTAACTCTAACCTGAAGGCAGCTAGCATCTGTGTCCTACCGACGGGCATAAAAGAAATTCCCCGACGAATACCGTTTATTGACTGTAAGGTTAAGTTCTACATAGAACCCGAGATCATAGACGAGACTGAATTGCACACTGAATACTAACACACAGAGAGGTACGTCCGACCACCGGGGAATGCATCGGAACAACACCTGTCGGGAAATCAGAGGCAATCGATGGATGGACCCAAATCCCAAGGTGGCGGGGACCAACCTGAGAGGTACAACTGACCACCGGAAAATTCATCAGAACAACACCGGTCGCAAACTCAAGGAAAACCAACGGATGGAATCGAATCCCGAGGGGGTGGGGCCCAACCAATGAGGAATGAGAACCAGTGTCAGCCATCTCCTCCGAGGGGGGCCCACCTGGATGAGAGATCGTTGTCACAGCGAGACGTTGGTGGTCAGAATGGTACTGCTAGGGTAGCTGTTGCTGACCACAGGCAGAAGAGGCCAGGTGTCACTAGACAGACTGTTGGGGAAGGGATAGACCCAAACACGTGCCAGGGCAGGGATAATAGAGAGACACTGAATGTTCAAATCGGACAACAGAGTCAACGAAACAATGGACCTGGCGGGCCTAGGCAGGAGTGGAGACGTAAAAAGGGTACTAATTGGACAGAAGAGGGGCAAAGACCAAGTAGTGGGCCGGCTCAGAAAAGCATACCACCGACAAATGGTCTAAACCGGGGGAAGCAAGCTACAGCCCAACCTGCTGGAAGGGGTAAAGCACATGATTGTTCAAGAGCCCAACAAAGGAATGCACGAAAACAAGTGGTATTTTATGAAGCAAACAACGATAGTATATCGACCCCATCTTCACCGACATCTTTCGATTCGTGCCCCCTATGCGAGCTGGAAAGGCGTCTTCCGAGCCGCAAATTCAATCAAACCACGACACTACTTGGGGAATCTTCATCAGGACCTAGGGCACCACAGACAGGTTGGCTGACAACGACCCCTACAGCAAGGGAGGCAAGACCGATCGAAGAAGCAGAGACGAACGTATTCTTCACAATTTCCCCAAAAGGAAGTGATTTCGAAACCCCCATGAAGGCGTTCTCAAATATTCTGGCTTCAGATTTTGGGATTAGGGCGGTGAACAATGAGAACACACAGGAAAACTGTCCAGAAAATACGAGCTGTAATGAGCAGGAAGTGCCATTACCAGCACAACAGGAGGATACTTTTCCAAACCCCTCATCTCCTTTCGGTTCACTTATCCCATTTCCCTTATGCTATCTAACTAGCGTAGTTTCCTCCTTGCAGGTCGAACAATATGCAGCAAACCTAGCTAATGATATTAGCAGGGCTGTACTACTGGACGAACCACAAGTAGAGGAAGAAAGTGAGAATGCTTCAGAGGTATCAAGTGGAACAATAGTCCCATGCTCAATAGGGGAGGAGGGAGAGGATAGATTCTCAGACTTCGGGGATGGGTCCAATAGCCAGGACGGTGAGGTCTTCATAGAGGAGGAATTAAAACAACCAGAACCTTTACAGTGCGACTCATCAGGCAAACTTCAGCGAAGATGCAATGAGTTGGTACGCTTTAACATGGAGGAACTAGAATCTGGGGGTCTACAACAGCTCGAAATATATAGATCAGAGTGCGAACAGCCAAATCTAGGAGCAGGGGCTGAAGGCAACGAAGCTACGGTGCCACAAGAGAAGGTGCTGCTGTCTAGGACTCAATTTTTAGAGCTGGATTTGGTGGCAGGTACAAGTTTTGAAGGTAGAACGATGCAATTCCTAAATTTGATGGAGAAAATCAGGCTCAGGAATAGAATGGCAGGTGCGTGGGTAACGGAAGTGGCTAAGAAAGTACAAAAATAGCAGAAAACGTTAAGAGAAACACACAGACTAGAATGGAACATGAAGGACGGAGGGGTTGTAGGTCGTAGAGGGAAGCGGTCAGATATAAAATGAAACCACGAATTGTATCATGGAATGTGAAGGGCCTTGGTCATGCGGATAAGCGGGTCATGGTTAAGGATTTAATTCGTCGTTCGAAGGCCAACATAGTCATCCGACAAGAAACTAAGATACAGAATACAGAGCGCAAGTTGGTGAAAGAGGTATGGGGAGGCAGTCAGTTCGATTACATTGCCCAGCCTGTTGAGGGCACTAAAGGTGGGATCTGGATAATATGGGATAGGAACTTAATGAAGGCTGAGGATCAGATCATCGGGGATTTCTCAGTATCGATAAAGTGTCAGTTACTAACCGATGGCTTCAGTTGGACTCTATCTGGTCTCTATGGCCCCTTAGTGAAGGAGTTGAGAAGGAAGTTCTGGGATGAGTTATACGGGATAGGGTCAACATGGGACTCTCCGTGGGTTTTAGGAGGCAATTTTAATGTGATCAGATTCACGAATAAGAAGAAAGGAGGATCGAAATTGACTAAGAGCATGCGAGACTTTGCAGAATTTGTAAGTAAATTCCATCTACTGGATTTACCACTGGAAGGGGCGCAATTTACATGGTCAAATCACCAGGAAAACCCAATCATGAGTAGACTTGACAGATTCCTAATTAACTCAGGTTGGGAGGCAAAATTCATGGGAGTCATCCAAAAAGCATTGCCAAAACCTACGTCGGATCATACTCCGATTTTACTAGATGGGGGAGGAGTGACGTGGGGTCCCCCGCCTTTCCGTTTCGAATTATGTTGGTTTGAGGAATCAAATTTGGTAGACTTGATCGAGGAGTGGTGGAAAGGCATGCAGTTTCAAGGCAATCCGGGGTATGTAATTTGGAGAAAATTGAAGGAATTAAAGGAAAGGCTCAAGGTATGGAAGGAGAAAAATCTAGGTCGACTAGACAAAAAGGCTGGGGAGCTCCTAAAACTAATCGAAACATTGGACATCAAGGAAGGGGATGGCAACTTGGCAGAAGAGGAGATACATAGTAGGGAGGAAGCTAAAGCTGAATATCTAAAAATAAAGAAAATGGAAGCTATAAGCTGGAAACAAAAATCTAGGGTTCGAGAGATTGAGGCTGATGATAGGAATACAGCTTATTTTCAAAGGAAAGCGAATGCAAGACGGAGAGCAAATTTCATATCAAAGATAGGAGTGGATGACAGAGTGATTGAAGGAAAAAATGAGATTATTCAGCAAATAAGATCCTATTATATGAGTATGTACATTGAGGAGGAGGAATGGAGACCAAGATTGGAGGGGCTGCACTTTGACAGGATATCTCAGGATCAATGCAACGACTTAGAGAAACCTTTCGAGGATGAGGAGATCGAAACGGCAGTCAGGGGGTTAGGCGGTGACAGGGCTCCGGGACCCGATGGTTACCCTATTACCTTTTTCAAACGGTGTTGGCATTTTATGGGAAAAGAGGTAATTGAGGTTGCATGCTACTTCCATAGACATGAATTCCTTGATTGGAGGCTGAACACCACTTTCTTGGTAATGATACCTAAGAAGGAAGGGGCGAAAACATCAAGGACTTTAGACCGATTAGTTTACTGGGAACTGTGTATAAGATCATTTCACGGGTTTTAGTAGATTGGCTAAAAGGTGTGCTGGATTCAGTTATATCAGATACGCAAGGGGCTTTTATCCAAGGCAGACAAATACTATACGGGGTTCTAATTGCCAACGAATGTATCGACTCCCAAATTAAAAGGAAAGAACCTGGGATCTTATTTAAAGCGGATATCGAGAAGGCATACGACTATGTTAATTGGGAATTCTTAGATTATCTGCTTCAAAGGATGGGTTTCAGACAAAAGTGGAGGAACTGGGTGGATGTGTGTATCTCTACTGTGAACTTCTCAGTGATGATCAATGAAGAGTCGACAAAGCAATTCAGTAGCTCTAGAGGCATAAGACAAGGAGACCCACTCTCACCTTTATTATTTCTTCTGGTCATGGAGGCACTTAGCCGGATGGTGAGGCAAGTGGCTTCCTTGGGGTACCTATCGGGATTCCAGGTAACATCGTCGGCACCGATCGTAACACACTTGCAGTTTGCTGATGATATTTTATTTTTTCTGCAGGCAAAGGAAGATCACGCTCTGGCTCTACAGGGAGTGCTATGGTGTTTTGAGATGGTGTCAGGGTTACGCATCAACTTTGCCAAAAGTTCGATCTTTCGGGTGGGAGAAGGAGTAGACATTAACATATATGCGACGATTTTCGGCTGCATAGTGGGCTGCTTGCCAACTACATACCTTGGACTCCCACTAAGGGCGGCGTATAGATCTCATGCAATTTGGGATCCGGTGCTAGAACGCATCGGAATCAAGCTAGCTAAATGGAAGATAAGTGTGCTTTCTAAGGCTGGCCGTCTTACTTTAGTAGTGAGTGTTTTGGCCAGCTTACCAATTTATTTCATGTCATTGTTTACTATACCCATGGCAATAGCAAAGAAAATCGAGAAGTTGATACGAGATTTCTTGTGGGGCTCTACGGTGGAAGTCAGAAAACTTCATAATGTGGGCTGGGAGGACTCGGAATCCGTAGAATTAAAGAAATGAACCTCGCTTTACTTGGAAAATGGTTGTGGCCATTCGGAAATGAAGCAACAAGGCTGTGGAGACGTATTATAAAGGCTAAGTATGGGGTTATGGAAAATGGCTTAGAGCCAAAAATTCCAAAAACAGCCTACGGAGTGTCGATATGGAGAGGAGTTACTAATATTTGTTTCAAATTCAAAAGAAATACAAGGTTCAAAGTTCACAATGGAGGGGCAATCAGGTTTTGGGAGGATGCGTGGTTAGGCGACGGTCCTCTAAAATCAAGATACCCAATCATATTTTCAATCTCATCCGCTAAATCAGCTTCGGTACAACAAATGTGGAGGGCAGCTAATGGCAATGCTGGTTGGGACCTCAGTCTTCGCCGGGAAACGATTGGGAGCTTGACGAGCTCTCAAAGATTTTAGCAGAACTCGACCGGGTAAATGTAGAGGCTGGGGACGAACTGGTATGTAAACCCGGGATTGATGGCAGCTTCTCAGTATCATCTTTTTATGAGATTTTATCAGGTGTAAGTAAGATAGAGAGGCCGATGTTCAAGATTATATGGAAAGCCCCAATACCCTACAGGGTCAATTTTTTCGTATGGGAGGCCAGTCTACATAGAATCCACACCCAGGATAGGCTGCAGCGATGGGGTATACCGATGGTAAACATGTGCCCAATGTGTAAGCCAAATTACGAATCGGCACACCATCTCCTGTTCTCTTGCAAATTTGCATCAGAGGTGTAGGCGCACTTTATGGATCTCTTTAACATTTCATGGGTATTCCCGGGTTCAGTCGAAGCATGCATACTGTCATAGGATTGCCCCTCTAAAAGACCTAAACTGAAGCTTCTGTGGCAAGTGCTAATTTATGCCGTTATGTGGAGGATCTAGAAGGAAAGAAATAATATAATTTTAAATGATGAAGAGGAACAATTGGATTCATTTAGGTGGTGTTTGGCTACCGGGGAATCTCAGACCCGGATAGAGAAAACCCAAGAATACTGTTTGTTTAATATGTTTTGAATAGAAAATCTGGAAAAGTGAAACCCGGCCTGGGCCTCTGCTACTTAAAATCTGGGGAAAAGGGAAAACCACCAAATAGGTGTTTTTCCCAAATCCCAGTCAAAGAAAACAGCTGAAGAGCTGGATTTCTGTTTTTTCTAATTAGAGTTTAGAGCTCGACTCTCCTCTTCATTCTTCTTCATCAACTCTGGTATGCTCTCTCTCTTTTCTCTATTTCTCTTTCCCTCTTCTCTCCTTCTCCATATCTCCTTCTCTCAAACTCTCTGTTTCTCCTCCGTTCATCCTCTTCCTCGTCTTCCCTCTTCTTCTTCTTCTTTTCTCTCTTTCAATCTCACTTTCTCTCTGATCTCTTACTTCATCGTCTCTAACCATCCTTAATGTTCAAATCATTTTCATCATCAGCAAATAAAACCCCACATAACTAAATAATCCATTGCCAACACAATTCATCATTCATCAATGGCTATCAAGAATAAAAACCTACGATCTAATTTGTATTTTGGGAAAAAAACTAAAGAGATGTATGAGATAGGACGGCTAGTTGAGAATTTCAACGGTAAAGATACCGATTAAAGAGATTTGAGAGGGAAAGGATAAATATGATTTTACAGTAAGATATATTTGGGGCAGAAAGGGGAAAGAAGGGTTGTGATTGTGAAGAAGAGACACTTGTTTTTAAGAATTTGCCACATGTTAAATAGCTACATTTAAAAATAAAATGTTTGCTAAATTCAATGGTTAAATTGTCACCTGAATAAAAGGTTAATTATCGATTTTTTTAAATTATATAAAATTTTAATGATATAAAAATTATTCAATAACAAAAACCGGTCTAACAAATTTAACCACCTCTTCAACAATTTTAACAAAATTTTGGTTCTGCTAAGTAAATCCAACAAAGATACAGTGTCAGACAAACAACAGGCAAAGTAAACCGAGTATAGATAAAGTGTCAGACAAACAGCTTCTTAATTAATTAGTTTTAGGGATTTCTCAGAATGGGTCAGAGAAAATCTAATCCAGAAAATTTCAGTGCGGCCAAACAGAGCCTTATAGTCAACACGAAAATTCTAGTCCACTGTTGGGTTTCTCCATCCAAGTTTTGTGCAGGATCCAGCTGTCAAGACTTTATATTCTGTTGTGAATCCCTTATTAAGTGATAAGGAATTCATGGGGGCCTTTTGAGATCGCTAGATGGGGGGCGGATCTTAGATTTTACATTTGTATAAATACATATAGTATACGTTTTCTGTTTTTGTACATTTCTTGATATATTGACTCTATCAATAAATTTTAACTTTCTCAGAAAAAAAAAATATTTATGTTAAAAGTATGAGTGTACAAGTAAGCATTATTCTAAAACAATTAAATTAAGCCAATTGCTGCACAGTGGAAATAGTTTCCCTGGAGAGTAAATGGAATTTGGCCAATCGGTTTCCCAAAAGAGTTGTCCCCTGTCATAGAAAAATCACTCTTTGATAATACAGTCACCGAGCCGAGCGTGCTCAACTGAGCTGCGATTTTCCCTCTCTCTCTCTCTCTCTCTCTCTCTCTCTCTCTCTCTTGGGTTTCTTTTCAATGGCGGAAGCTCCTTCAGGGCTTCGAATTCTCCTTCACCAGCACCAAAAAGACCGAGCGCCAGTTCACATTTCTAGCCACGCTGAAAGAGACCGAGTTCTCGTGAGCAATCCTCTCTCTCTCTCTAACATTTTACTCTCTCCAATACAAAACCCTAAATTTCTTGTCTAGGGTTTTGAAGATGCTTCACACACTATGTAGATTATTGAATTGATTGTACTGAAGATTAATTATAAATTAATTTTTATCAGGGCATTGTGTTAAGGAGTTCAAAATTGCTTCCGTGATGCATAATGTCTATTTAGTTGTATTTCTTAACTTTATAGAATCTATTTCTTATGCTCAGAATCCTGCTCATGGGAACGTTTGATTTTGTTTCTTCGTCTCAGGAAATATTCAGAAGTGCTATATTGCAACCTGGGCCGCCTGCAAATTTCGCGCTTGAAACAGTACAAGAGGCTATAAAACCTCAGGTATTGGCAGTTATAATTCCAACACTTACATTTTGGACATAATTATTTTCTGTTAGATGTTATAGGGCCAATTTGATCAGTTTAATTCCTCTATAAACTCTCATAGTCTCATACAGTAAATAGGGTGGTGGTAAAGTGTTCTACCAAAGCTTGTAAAATCCTCTCTAGTAACTGCATAAAGATTAAAGAACATCTATATGCCATACACAGCAGCTATGTCGTAAATGTTGCTATCGGATGCTAGGAGCGATAAGCGATATGGATTGACTTATCAGAAAAATATTGGCCAATTATATAAATAAATATATAATTATACTATATTGAAAGTATAAATATATATAAAAAAACTAAAGCAGAAAAAAAAAAGATACTGAATAAAGTTGAAATACATTTTTTGTTTTGTTTTTATTTTAGGGGGGGCTGAAAAAATGCCTATTTTTTAATAAAGCATATCGTTTGTATTGGCCGATATATCGGAAATCTGGGCCGATGTTATCCCGGCGATATTTGAACCGGTATTATTCACAAAATATGGGCGTTGTCCTGAGATGTGATTTCTCGGCGATAATATCCCGAGAAATCACCGATATAAATACCATAGTGCAGCAGACAATGTTCATCCAGAGAAAGGTCTTGGATCTTAGTTTTCACATATTCCTTTCCTGCATATCGATTAAAAAAATGAAAGTTTTTTTCTCACTCATTATATTTCTTATTTTCTTTTTTATTAATTATAGACAGTTCTAGTTAATTGAGACATACTTTTTGAGCTTATTTATGCACTAACTCTCTCTAAGTTTGTCTCTTCACTTTTTCATTGTCTTGGGAGTGTTTGGTTTTGTTCTTCAAGACAATGTTATACCTTGGTTATAAAAAGTTAAGTGTGATCCAAGCTCTTATGGGTCGACAAGTCTGGATCTCCAGTGTTAAACACTAATATATTCTACGAAGTCCAAAAAATATTTAGGTTTTGGCATCTAGATCATTTTAGTAGGACGCGTGAACATGGTATCATGGGTTGTTATGTATCTAATACACATCAATTAGGATGTTTTATCTTCTGTTTAGTTTGACTGAACTAGGTGATTGGGTATTCACTTGACAGAGGCAAACAGTATTAGTCCAAGATGAGAATCAGTCGCTGGAAAATGCCCTCCGAACATTACTCCAAGAATTGGTGGTAAGTTTCCATCTCATGCTCTGTTTAGATGCTTTTCGTATTTTTCCTTCTGAAGCAAAACAACTAATATATCTATTTGAGATAATCTTTTTTAGTTTGAAGCACATGATGTTCAATTTTCCGTTCTTTAAATGCTACTTGCCTAAAGAATTCTCTTATATTTTTTGTTTGAGTTGTAAGTAAAAATTATATGATTATCATTTACTCATTTAGTAATTAGTATAGAAGCTGAGTTTGCTGTTTAATCTTTTATATTTTTAAAACTCTTTGGAATTCAGTACTCATTTATTTGGACACTACAGCTGTTGAAACTTTGGATTAGCTGATGCTTTGTGAACCTCTTGTTATGTCTCAATTGAGAACGCTGTGACGTGGGAATATGGTGTATGTTTTGTTCTTTTTCTTTATGATAGATGACTATTATTTTGCTTTAGTCAGGTCACATTTACTAAGGTAAGAGGGTCCCTGGCTAGAAAAACTACCATGCAAGACTTTTGGGTGAAGAGTCTACAACCATGTTCAGTTCTTTTATTGCCCATGCACAAACTGCCTAATATGATCTAGAATATGCAAAAACTTCTATGAATTTTCGTCATCTTAAATCCATTGGTTAGTGTCAAGATAGTATTGGAAAGAGTCTCAAGTGTCTTCTAAATTTTGTTATGAAATCAATTCTGATTAAGAAACTTGTGGTACAAGGATTTTTAGCTATTAAATCAAGGAAAAGAGGGGAGGGAGTTCTAGTTGGTTTATGATTTTATACAATTTGTATGATTTGATGGGTCTAATGTTGGTTTGGATAGTACTTCTTTAATTTTGTTCTCTTTGGAAAGCTATCAAGTGCAAATAATAAAAGTATGCTATTGTGTATAGAATCATACTTGATATTATAGTATTGAGCAGTAGCAGTAGGTACACTATTGTTTATGATTTGTTCGATTTGATGAGTTTATAGTGGGTTTGGTAATACCTTATAATTATATTCTTTATAAAAAAAGTTTTCAAGTGCTCATAGTAAAATTATGATGTCTTTGATAGTGTTATATTTGATCTTCCTTTTGTGTTGAATTATCCACAATTGATCAAACCATGAGGGTCTACTCATCAAATGCTCTAGTGACTCCAATACATGTGAATCTAGCTGTTTTCAATAATTTTTTATTAGGCTATTAGCATGCTCGTGTAAAAAGCATTAGTTCTCTTTGTGAGCTTGAAAGTTGTTTTGGTAATTGGGTTTTTACTTGGACTTGATGCTATTTCTTGCTCTAAGCCTGAAGTGGGAGTTACTTGAACCAGTTGCATTTTACATCAAGTGACCATATGGTCCATACACATAAACTGGGAGTTTCTCTCTTCCGTTTTACATCTGTTAATTATCTGAACTCGATGTTGCACTCCGAGACTCCATATGGAGGACTTCTCTCCTCAAAAGTAGACATTCAGTTGTATTTGTTCTCTTTACCCTGTTAATGTGCACTGTTCAAGTTAGACCCTCAAACTATTTCTGTTTTCTGCTTCTACCATGCTTGTTTATTGTCTTGCATTTTTTTTCCTGTTGATGGCAGTCATCGGCAGTTCAGTCTGGTGAACAGATCATGCAGTTCGGGCAGTCAATTGATGATGAAAGTTCCCAGGGCCAAATACCACGTCTTCTCGGTTAGTACCTATCATATATATGTTGGGATTTTTAGTCTTGTAGTTTGAGTGTTATAGAAGTATCATATATGTAGAACATGAAACATGAAAGGAAGGCATGTAAAGGAAATCAACTATGAAAACAGACAATGGCTTTTCACCTAGGAGTAAACTATTTAATTAGTAGTTGTCTATTCTGGTGCTCTCACTAAATCATTTCAATTGTCCTCAAGAACAAGATAGATTGGTGATTTAAGTCATTTAACATGATTTCCAAGTCACATCCTCAATGTCCCCCTCGTGATATTTTGCTTTTATGAGTTGTTTACATTTTAAGTACTCTGTCTAGATATCCTTCACATAAATTCATGGACTGACAATTCTGCAATCTTTTTGTATCTTAATCTCCTGTTGTTTCTATTCCAGATATTGTGCTTTATCTTTGTGAGAGAGGCCATGTTGAGGGTGGTATGATATTCCAGCTGTTAGAAGATTTGACAGAAATGTCTACTATGAGAGACTGCAAAGAAGTCTTTGGTTATATAGAAAGTAAACAAGATATCTTGGGGAAGGTTTGTAAATTATTGATTGTTGTTGAGCTATTATGTACCTATTATTGCTATATTTAACTATGTTGGTGCCTTACATGCAGCAAGAATTGTTTGGACGAGGAAAACTTGTTATGTTGAGGACATGCAATCAGCTTCTTCGTCGTCTCTCAAAGGTGAGAATAGTTATTTAACGCAGTGCATAATTTGTGACAGGAATACAAGTTGGAGGATTTGTTAGCCTTAAGAGATACTTATTTCAATAAACAAATTGTTTGAAGCGAATATGGAGAGGTTGAAGAACTTTTACGATAAATTGTATGATTTGTTTTGCTGGGAGCTTCACTGTGTGATAGTAATTCGGGATTTTACAACCTTCCATGAAAGGACAACTAGTATTTTGTATTTTTTTGTTGATTGCTTGTTTGCTGGAACTTGCTAGCCATTTAAGATATGAATTTGACACTATTACTGCACTGAGAACAAAAGCATGCTTTCCTTATATACAATACATAATCGTTAATTGTCAAACATAAGAAGTTATGCAAGCCCTAGGGAAGGAAGTTTCTGGTACACTTTGTTGTTGTATTTTGCAGTGCTAACGAGTTGGGTATTGATGTGTGCATAGGAGTCTCAGATAAGAAAATATACAGAAGATTCGAATACAACCGGTAACAGTTCAAAATACATAATTGCTAGCTGAAAATCAAGCAACCCTGGGGTATTGTTTTTGACAGGGGAGGAACATGGAATAATCCCTAAACTGTTGTGAAATAATAGTTCTCATCACCATATTACAAATGTTTCACATTTTTATCAGTACAAGCTGAAGAAATGAAATAAGTGGGCTCCCTTTGGCCTTTCGGAAGATTTCAATAATGTGATATTACCAGAGACATTGTATTCTTTTGTATTTGTGAAAATGGTATGCTATTAATGTAGGAAAAGGCAATTTATTGCCTGGCTAACATCATTTGTCAAGCCTATTCTTGGTCGTAGTCATCTCTGTCATGCGGATATTGGTTAGATGATCTGAACTGATTAAATTGTTCACTGATTATTGCAGGAACTCATATTCTTATACTTATATTTAATAATAGGACCGGTGAATGCTCCTTAAATGTTAATTAGATGGCACTGGCAGAAAACTGTACAAAATTTTTAAATAGTCTAATTGGGTTCTACCCAAAATTTGTTGCAGCAAGCAAATGCCAAAACTCTCCGGAATAAGCGTCATGTGAACTAGTAGTTCCTTAACTTTTGCAAAAATTGAAATGATACTTTTATGAGATGTTAGTGATGTGAACTTAATATCAAAAGGTTAATACCTTAGTATGGATTATGTCTATCTTTTTCAATATTTGTTAAATATGGGAGGAAACTTCATACCTGAGTAATTCATGATTTATACCTGAGTATAGTCATCAGTAGGATGTAGTAGAAACTATGGGTGTCGTTTTTGTAAATTTTTAGGAACATCATATTAACTATTCTGACAGTCTGCTGTTGCACTTCCCGGACCCCTGTTTTATAGGCAAATGATGTGGTATTTTGTGGACGAATTCTTATGTTTTTGGCTCATTTCTTCCCATTGTCAGAACGTTCAGGTAGCTCTTTTATTTTGTGTTCCATCGTTGTTTTACTTCTTTGTTGATTCCTATTGTAATAAATTTGCTCCTGTCATTGTCATTGTTTACAGCTGTCAATATAAAGGGAGTTTTCAATACTTCCAATGAAACAAAATATGAGAAGGATGCTCCTAATGGTATATTCTTGCTGTGTGACACTTCAATCTACTTGTTTCTTTTATATTCCAATTTTCAAGTGCAAATATTGAGGATGCAGTTAGTTTCTTTCTCTTGTATGCTTGTGTTAATTGCTTCGTTTTTTCCATTTTACCAGGCATTTCTATTGATTTCAACTTCTACAAGACCTTCTGGAGTTTGCAGGTCAATTTTGTTCCTCCAATTATTGGAATTTTTTTAGGAAAATACTTCTCTCTCTTCTCCTATATCTCCTCAACTCGATCTTTACGTCAACCTTTACTAACAATAGGGTGATTATAGGAGAGACTTAGAGAGATGCGGTGGTGGTGGTGGTGGTAGTATCTAGAATACTGTATTTCATTGTGGTTAATCATTGCCTAACGTATTCAGTTGTATGGGTTTTCAGGAGCATTTCTGTAACCCTGTTTCCTCAACAGTAGCTCCTATTAAGTGGCACAAATTCTCAGCTAATTTAATGGTACAGCTATGTCTCCCTGAGAAATTTTTCTTTCTTTTCTAAGTTCGTTTTGTTGCTAGATGTCTTCATTGAACTATGGGATTTGCGTCATGCCACGTGAGCATAGAACTTATTCTTTTTCTTTTAATAATGAAATTGTAGGTTATCTTGGATACTTTTGAGGCTCAGCCTTTGAGTGATGACGATGGAAATGCAAATAATCTCGAGGAAGAAGAGGCAGCAGCTTTCAGCATAAAGTATTTGACAAGCAGTAAATTAATGGGATTAGAGGTAATTGAGTTAAAAGGGTTTGGTTTCTAGAACACTGGCTTATTCTTCTTGTTAATTAACTTTTTTTTTTAATATTTATAATCTCTTGTTCATTCATTCCAATTGTTTCCACTGGCAGCTGAAAGATCCAAGTTTCCGCCGCCATATTCTTGTTCAATGCCTCATATTGTTTGATTATCTAAAGGTAAGTCCGATATGTCGTATGTTTTCCTTGAGCATGTCACGCTCTATGTGTTTCATGTCTATTGTCTTTCTCTATCTGCAAACACTAAAAACTTTTGGTAAATCCGATATGTTCTATGTTTGGCTTGAGCATGTCAGAATATATGCACGTGATAGTTGGAAATTTTCGGAAGCTGTCCTTAAATATTGACTTAATTTATGTGGCTTCATGCTGTAGGCCCCTGGGAAGAATGATAAAGACGGCCCCTCTGAAAGCATGGTCAGTGCTAATCTCTTTATTAGTATTCAATATGTGGTTCTGTTTCTTTACCTTTTCCAGTCTATCATATGATTTACACATTGGAACTATGACACATTAATTTGATTAGTGACCAACCCTCATTTCCCTTTCTATATTGAAACTTTATGTGGTTCCAGAAAGAGGAAATTAGGTCTTCCGAGGAACGAGTAAAGAAGCTTCTTGAAATGATTCCACCTAAAGGAAAGGAATTTCTTCACAGCATTGAGCATATATTGGAACGAGAGAAAAACTGGGTAAACAATCTTGATCTTTTCATAACTCTATTTTCTGCTCATTTGTAAATGGTTTGCTTTAACCTCTAGGAATATTTAGATAACTGTTTTTCTTCTTTTCTTTTCTTTCGATCGGCTATTGTTGATTAATCTAGACATTAACATCTCTATATTTTCAGGTTTGGTGGAAACGTGATGGTTGTCCACCATTTGAAAAACAACCTACAGAGAGAAAAACAGGCCAAGATGGATTGAGAAAACGGTATGCTTATTAATTAGTTGTTTCGATTCATGTTGCTTTTATTCTTATGAAGTTTTTTCCCTTCACGCATGGAACATATGACAATTTATGTGTAAGAGAAGAATGCTTAACACACAGACACATACCCAAGGTTCATTACAGTCAGTTCTTTTTTTTCTTTTTTGATATCCTTGAAGAAGCTAGTTGAATTGTGTCTTCTGTTCCACTCTACATGCTTGCCTTGTGTATTGCATGAGTAGGGAGGATTAGATCCCTCTTTATATCTTTCTGTTCTTTTTTTCCACTTTTTGATCACTACCTTTCATCTCATTCTGTGATCCTAATTGGAGTATCTCTATAATGATAGGAATGATTGATAATGATTGCCAACATATGTTGGTACTCAAAGAAGAAATTTGGTTTCTTTTCCAGTGGTTTTTGTTTTTAGTTATACTTTTTTTGTAGTATGCAATCTGGATAGTTTAAAAACTAATTTAATACAAGAATAGGAATGAGCTATGACCTATGAGACAATGTCATTCACAAGTGGTTTTGACACAAGCCGTTGAACAGCTGTGCCTTGGAGCAGTTCCAAATGGAGACACATCTACACTGATGTATGACAAGGGAGAGACTTCTAAAATAGCATTACCAAGATATAAGGACTTGGTTTGTGATGATATGCTAAGAGGGGATTAATTTAACTCTCAAGAATTTCCTTGTGCCTGCTAAGAAAAATTCGAGGAGAAACATGTGACATTTGAAGTTTCAATTTATTGATTGAAACCTTGATTGTTTGACTTGTAATTTATGGTCACCTGCATTGGGGGTGGGCAGTTGACCATTGTTACTGCCTGAGGACTCATTATAGTGGTGGATCCCTAATCCCAAGGTCCATGTTTAAGAGAGGCAGGAGATCAGCTAATACTTGTTATTGGCTTATAGGACTTAATTACCATTAGGCTTAAGATTCATTCTTTTCTATTATATTGCGATACTTGCATTAAATTGTTATAACTCATACTCCATCCAAGTTTTTGTTAATGAATATGGCTTGAAGAGAGCTTTTTTCTTTTTCCCCTTGAACCGGGTTAAAGGCTTGAAGAGTACTGTTTTTACGGCCTTTCAATTAGATTTGCTTCTGAACTATAAACCCTTCTTTTCTACAGTAGGCCGCGCTGGAGATTGGGAAATAAAGAACTCTCTCAGTTGTGGAAGTGGGCAGATCAAAATCCAGTATGTTTGATTTATTTTAAATCTTTCCTTTAGAGCATCCTGCTAGTTTAGAAGTTATCATCAAGCTAAGTTGCATAACAGGCAGCATTTGGTAATGAGGCAAGCATGGAACTTCATTTTTCATCCATTGTCAACGCAATGATGAGAATCATCCATATTCATAGCCACTTGTTTTATTTGTCACTTACAAATCAGCATGCTCAGATGTTGCAAAATATGTACGACATTCCGACAAGTCGACAACGACTAGAGAAGCAACCATTCTTAGGATTTTTTTTTTTACCTCTTTGCTTTTGTCCAGTGGTGCTGCCATGCTTGTTTTTTGCATTTTAGCATTGTTAGGATGACGCTCCAAACCAGCCACCTCATTGAACTTCAAAGATTAAAGCCGTCGCTTTTCCTTGGATACCACTCCAAAGTTTTCAAATTCTCCAGATTCAAAACCTTAGTATTTTATTAGGACGTGATTGTACATGTTTACAATTTTCTAATTTAGTTATACTTTAACCAATAAAAAAGCAGAAGGCTGGAATACCAAAGGAAAACAAGAAGAAGAAAAAGTACAAGCCAAACACAATTTTCCGTTATAATTTGGATTCTAGACCTGACTATAATGTGTTCTGATCTAGGTGTTGTGAAGCTTACATCAGTAGTTTCTATTTTTAACACACATTGGAATTATGATCTAGTTCTTTGCTGACCAGTTTCACATGTTGGATCATCGTAGGTGGCCCCTTCATTTTCCTTGTAATCTTACTCAGGTCTGTTCTACTATGAACATTGTAACAAAATGAGACGATTTCAGATAATTTCTTTCATTCGGACCCCTTCATCCTGGGCATGTACAGCTTTTGGTCTTATCTATATGGCTTGATGGCTTGAACCATGAACTCTCCCATCTATGGAAACTATTATTTGTAGTTTTATGAACTTGCATCCTTCTTTACTGTTTTGTATGTCCTCAAACTTTAGTGTGTCTCGTAACTTGATGTTTTTCTATGTTTTCTTAGATTCATTTTCTTTATTTATTGCCTTTCTTTACATCATTTAGTGACAACTGATGTCTAATAGTAGTTGATGTTTTAGTGCTCACGATGCTTTGGTTTACTGCAACTTCAGGATGCTTTGGTTGATGCTCAGCGTGTCCGCACCCCTTCTGTTATGGAGTACTGGAAACCCTTGGCTGAAGATGTGAGCACCCCCCAGTCATTTCTTATTGAAGTTCATATAACATAGTCATACTCTTTTATTGTAATATATCCTTATCCTTTTCCTACTATGCCGAAGGTTAGTTTTCCTTCTTTCGAGGGAAACTTTTACATCACCATGCCAATTATCTAAACAAATTTTGTCTTCTGCGAATTGTAGATGGATGTATCTGCTGGAATAGAAGCTGAATATCACCACAGAAATAACCGGGTAAGTTTGGTGGATATGGAGATTTATGTTTACACTAATCATTTGGAGGATATGGAGACTTACATGTGCAATTTACACTTATCAGTGGGAGGATATGACGATCTATTATTTGGTTGAAAGAACTAAATTTGAATACCCTGAAAAGGCTGAAATGCTTAGCATACAGGAGCAACATTGAATGCCCACTATTCCAGTTCTGACTTCCCCCATGAATTTTTGGCCTACCTTCTCTGGACCTACACCTGGAAAAGCCTTATGATAATTTTTGTGCCGCTAGATTGGATCATATTTTCCATCTTGGGCTAAATGAACCCTGGTCTGAATTTTTAAACAAAGGTATAAATAAATCTTTGAATCAATTACCTGTTTGAATTGAAAATGCCACTAAATTGAAGTTTCGGCATACAGGATTGTCTAGTTTGTGTGAACTTGGGATATCACCCACATAAAAGGTTACTTATTTTTTTTTATGAAGCTAAAAGGTGACTTATGATTTATCAAGACTAGAAAGGTCATGATGTTTCAGTTGTATGAATGGCATGCATTAGGTTTCTTCTGCTATTGTTGTTGCTATTACCAAATATTATGTTCCTTTTACGTGCAGGTCTACTGCTGGAAAGGCCTCCGATTTTCAGCTCGACAAGACTTGGAAGGATTTTCCCGAGTATGATTTATTGTATACTGTGATTATTCATTATTAGTGCCTGAATTTTTATTTGTCTTGTTACTTCTGATGACTTAGTGGGTTTGATATAGCTTGAATTCCCGTGTGTTTTTGTTGCTTTAAAAAAAAAAAAAAATTCTCTATTGGAGTTACTAATATGAGTTTTAGTGCAGTTTAATGAGTTGGGCATTGAAGGAGTTGTGCCTCCAGAACTTCTACCACCAGATGTCCGCTCCAAATATCACACAAAACCTAGTGACAGGTCTAAACGAGCTAAAAAGGAAGAAGCCAAGGATGCTACGCCACAACCGGAAGACAACCAGGTAAATCTATTATTTGCTCTCGTATGCTTATTCTAATTGAAGCGTAATTGTTCTGAAACCCAAAAGGCAGATTTGTGAACGTACCAAGGTGAATTTTGGAAGATACCCCTTGTATATAATAAGCTTTCTATAAACAGCTATATATCATCCTAATCACTTGACATCGGGGTAGCCAGTTGCCTTGTCGCTTGAAATGTACAAACTGGGTGATCTCTAGGAAAAGTCAAACATTCTATGCCTACGTATGCAAGACACTTAGCTTTATTTAAGTTGGCGTACGCCAACGCATCTAGAGCTCCAGACACATTTACACATCTTGCAGTCTCTTGACTCTCTCCATCTACTCTTGGAAAGTGATTATGAGGGAAATTTCCTTGCACCCACCTTCTTTTTTTGTTTTAACACCCTACTTATTCTTCCACTTTGTTTACACCTAGTTTTATGAGGCCCTCATGGAGATGATCTAAGGGCTTTTTTTTTTTCTTTGAGGATGACCTCACCATGCAATCATTCTCAACAAATTGCATCGTCCTAAAACCTCTATGGTGTAAACTGGATGCGGAAGTGATTTATTCAATCAAACGATAAAATTGCAAGAGGAGAAACTCGACTCATTCAAACATCAAACATCTCAAAATAAAATCAGAACTCTCATATATTATTTTATTGAAAACAACTAAAGGAACACTATTCCTAAAGAACACGTTTTCTCCACAAAGGCTACATCTTCTGCCTCCACTGCTGGGCTAAGCCCTTATTTATAGATGAACACCCTAAATGACTTGCTAAACAAGTAATCAAAAAATAACCACAAATCCTACAAAAGATCCTAATGAAACTAACAACCGAAAACAACGACTAAATCTTCTCAATCTTCAAACATATTCTCATGGGGTCCACGGCCTCATCATCTTGTGCCACATTACTTTAGCTGCCCGCATGTGGGTGTAAACAGTCGGAATAAGTTTGTGCAAGTAAAGTTTCCCTTTATATGGGAGTGGTTGTCGTATTCTATCTTCCACACAATGTGGCAAGTTTCTAACAAACATAGTTTCCTTGTTGCATCAGTTCTTAAAGATTCGAAACTTCCCCAGTACTCTGTATAATTTTAACATCCTACCTCTTGTTTGGTTTATAATTATTAATTTTTTGATGTTGGGTACCCTTGCACTAAATTTTTCTCTAATATTATGTGCTTCTAGTATTGGAAGTGATACTTACTTTTGTTTGTTTTGTTGATTGGGATAGACCACAACCCCTGCAACCGAGACCGATGGTGGGGGAGTCAGTGGTGAACTCGAAGACTCAGCGGTACCAATGGACGCTGATGCTGTGGGTGTGAATATCTCTCAAAGTGGGGCACCGACACCCGAAGAGAATCTTAAGTTGAGTCCTAATGCAGATTTAGGTCAAGAAGCAGGGCAATCAGAAGCAGAAGTTGAAGTGGAAGCTGAGGCAGGGATGATAGATGGAGAGACAGATCCAGAGGCGGATACAGACGCAGCAAGTTGAAATGTGCAAAAGATTGGAGGTCTCTCTCCCTACGGAAAACTGAAAAAGATCGAAATCGAAACCCAAAAAAACTGAAAAAGTTTCACCGTAGGAGAATCGGAAACTATACTCGTACTCGTTACGATTGGTTTAAAGGAGGACCAGTCTGATCTCTTCATCTGAAGGTCCGTGATAAATTGAACGAAACTGAACTGGTTCTGATCTGAAGCGCTTGCATTTACACCTCAGATATAGCAAACCATGTGGAGGAAATGAGGTTCTCATGTTGGGCAGTATAAAATGCTGCTTCAGGAATACTGTAGGGAAGACTGTCGTGATAGGGAAAATTAACTAGCTGATCAACGAGACTGAAAGAAAACTATAGATGTAAAATTTTGGGTGTTTATTACTGTTTTAATCGGTTATCAAAAAGTATAAACTAATTGTTTTAAGCTTTGTAAAAATGTTTTAATAGACTTGAGTCCCAATTGCAGGATTCTGTAAAATGTGATTTGAATTTCCTTCAGCCATGATTATTCATCACTTCATTCTGCAACCACAGTTTCAAATTTCAATCCTTCTATCCCTCGTTTTTTCGACTACCAAGTCTACTATCCTTCCCCTCTTCACCATGTTTTCGTTTATATATTTTTCAAAAGGTCGTTGTTAAAGGGAATTATTATTTTTTTTCTCTGAAGTTTCTTTAAAACATAACCTAACCCTAAATCCCTCCAATTTTATCGACAACTTAGAACTGGGTCCTTTCTCAAACTCTAACTAAACATTATTGTTGTGGAGACAAAAACATTTTGACTCTCAAGGGCAAGAATTTGAGCCTCCCCTTAATTAGTTTTGAGTATATCTCCACCTCATTCATTTGTTAACCTTTTAAACTTTTTATTAAAAAAAAAAACACAAATAGCATTTTCCTAGTTGAAAATACATCTAAAATGCAACTCTTATTTCTCTGCGTATGAGCTAGGTTTTGCCTATACAATCCTGAGTACATAAGTGTGGACTTGGATACGAACATGGATTCACAGTCAAGAGTGGGAGAAAAATGAAGAAAATGGGATAAAGACTGGAGAGGAGAGAGAAAGAAAGAGTACATGGCTGTCGCACAAATTTTACGGAAAATGGTCTTTGTTGTATTTTGAGGCTTGTACATCAAACTTTATAGCAGTACACAACTTTATAAAAGACTTTCTTTTACTTCAGATATAAAAAAAAAAAAAAAACTTTCTTTTATTATATTTTAGTGCATCAAAATGTAATGTAATATAAAACAAAGATTTATTTAGGTCGTTATTTCTAATAAAACCACCATTTTTATAAGTGTTTCCTTCCCAAAACACCATTATTTTCAAATAAATGCTTCCTGTATTGCACTCTCTTCAATGCCTTGGACACTGCTTAGATGGCCCAATTGTAAGACCCATAGAAACTAGGATGGATAACAAACCGCTGATTTCATTGGGAGTCTAGTCAGCCATCACTTGCACCGCCAAATGGGCCAATCTAGATTGCATTACAATATTTCCTGTAAACACATAAACCAGAGAACTCATCACATATATACGTACAGTGGTATATTGAAAACTACAACGAAGTAGTATGTAGATGAATCGAGTGAAACCCATTGGATTATATTTTGCAATAAAAATCATGTTATTTGATTTTGGAAAAAAATGAAAATAAATAAAGAGAAAATACTTAGATAATCTCGTTGTGGTCTTACAAGATGTGTCACCAAAAAATGAAGTAATTTGATATCTCCTCATTTAAATAAAACAACAAACAAATTAATAAATTATGAAAGTGAAAAATTAAAAAAAAATATATTAAATGAGATTAATTTTATTTACTCACATTATTTTTTCTTAGTTCCCTCCAATATCTCAAAGCTTCTCTATCGATCTCAGTGTAGAAATATGAAAATACATTATTAGTTGAATATAAATTTATAATTATATAAGTTAATAACAAGATTTAATTTATATTCTCTTCGACCTTAAAACAATAAAAAACTATTAAGATAATAAAAATGTTGTTTATGAAAATTATGCTAAAATAAAACGGCATAAATTAAAGTTCTAATATAAGTTATTTACAATTATTACTTTAACTAATATTGTGTAATTAAATTGATCGGAGAACATGTAAAAATTACACAAGAAAGAGTATGAGACGTTGCACGCTTTGAGCTGTATACAAGCGCACAAAAGCACATATAATAAGAGAACTTGAGAACTCTTTTTGCTCACAACTTAAAGATGTCAACAAATGAATAAGGTTCCTTAATTTATATGCACCAGGGGTACAAGGGTTAGCTACGATTAATGGATAACAAAAAGGGTTAGCTATGATTATGTACATGTGGTTTGATAAAGAGTCATAAGAATTCTTTCTAAAAATATTTTAATCTGAGTCCATCTTCTAGAGATTTCCACTTTCTTTTATACTATTCTACATACTTCCTAAAAATATTAGGAGATTATTCTTAGGCCACTTTGGTGGAGGTCCCAAATTTTTAGTTATATTAATATTTAATAAATTATAAATAATAAAAAATATAGTTATAGACTCTAAAAAATAGATTTTATGATACATAAAAGTGGTCCCAAATTCTCCGGTTGATACATTATATGGTAAATTTTACTTAACCCCATTTTTTGTGTTACCACCCACTATTCTTACATTAGGTTTACAATGCAATTGTGCAATTCACATGCTGATAATCCAATGA
>MVGT01000216.1:157243-173003 GCA_002174775.1 Macleaya cordata
TTTTTTGTAAAAGAATTTTAGTCTGTAAAAAAACACTTCAATGAGGGTTAGAATTTTTAGACTTCGTGAAAATGATCTTCTTATTATCGGTACTGCTCCAAAAGAAAATTAGAGATTTAACATTAACAATCACTTAATCAACGTCGGCTTCCTTTGAGTCCAAAACTCTTCTATTGAACTACTCAGAAATCAGAACTGGAAGATGTTACCAAAAAAAAAAAAAAAAATGAAAGATATCAAATTACTCGGAAATCAGAACTGGAATCGATTATGAATTTATGATACTAGTGGTTCCGATTCCCAACGGGTATTGATAGTGAAAAATATGGAATAGGAATAGGAATTGGTTATCCTCGTTAGTTGTTATTAGTAAGAGAACTGAAAACATCTGGGTGAACTTACGACCATTTATATGCTCAAACTATAAGATCTTGCAAAGAATTGAGATAATACCTCGTAGGCTGGTACTTTACATTTATCCAACTCCAACTGAAATAGGAACCAATATTAATCGGCAGAACCGTAATATCTGGTTCCGGTTCTGTGTAAGTAATAAACTCTGATTTGGCCTTTGGGCTAAGTTTTGGTTTATTAAGCCCACGGCCTGTTAGGGTTTTAGTATTTTGGTGCCAATTTACATCTTTCTTCTCTTAAACTTTTGTTCTACTTGAGAACTCTTCTTTTCTCCCTCCTCTTCTTCTATCTCTTTCTTGCAGGCTCCAGCAACAGAGGAGTTTGGGGTTTGATACGCCGAAGATGGCAGACACTAAGGCCGTAACCATACGAACCAGGAAGTTCATGACCAACAGGCTTCTCTCCAGGAAGCAATTTGTGAGTTATTAGAACCCTACTCTTTCATCTCTTAAGTTCTTTTTGGTTTCTGTTTGATTCGATGTGGAAATGAAAACAGAAAACAGAACGAAACCCTAATTTCTGTTTTTTTTTGGTTAGGTTATTGATGTTCTTCATCCTGGAAGGCCAAATGTCTCTAAGGTACTCTCTCTCTAGATAGATAGATTATGGATCGATTGAATGAGGGTTTTGTATGTTTCTTATAGTTTTACATTTTCTAGGCGGAGTTGAAGGAGAAGCTTTCAAAGATTTACGAAGTGAAGGATCCGAATTCAATATTCGTGTTCAAATTTAGAACCCACTTTGGTGGTGGCAAATCTACCGGCTTTGGTTTGATTTATGACTCTGTTGATAACGCCAAGAAGTACGAGCCCAAGTACCGGCTAATCAGGGTAACCAAATTCGATTTTCCATCTCTATTAACTTCCACTTTGGTTATATCTGATCAAAAAATCCAACGAAACATTATTTCATTTGTTTTTTTGATGCTCTGCCTGTTTCATTATATACTAATATTATTGTAGCGCTACTATAAGTATTTGATAAATATCATAGCTGATTATGTGATAAATCGGAATTAAATACTACTTCTTAATACTTATCAAAACCAAGCTAGGGTTTGGCATGAAGACCTGATGTTATCAGGAAGACCATTATGAATAAACTTATAAGCAAAACCAAACTGCATGAATGCCCCAACTTATTTTGGGGTTTTATCAAATTTCTGCTGCTATTGCTTATTGGTTTGTGGGTATAGTTCTTAGTTGGCACTTAGGCCAGAATGTAGATGGTAGCTACAATGTCAGCATAACACGGCAAAGCGAGGGATTGTGCCAGAGCCATAAATACATTTTTTGCACCACCTTGACTTTTTATGTGGGATTGTGTCAATATAGCTTTTTTAAGATATCTTACTGTTGCATTTTAATTTAAACTGATTCTTCTCTTACATTGATTGTTAATTTGTTATCAACCCCGTTACTCTATATCTCTTACTTACCATAGAAGGGTCAAGCCCTGGATGCCTTTTACTTTTACACTTTCCAACTCCTCAAGAACAGAACATATCGGGTTATGTTAAGACAAAATGCAGATTTGTCACAACCTAGGGGAAGCCTGTGCACTTTATTATTCCCGTAGAACACAATGAGGAAAATTCTTGCTTGATGTTTGGGTCTAGTGAACTTTATTCCCTTCAATCACATCCTTGGTGATTCTCTCATTAGTCATCATCAACAGTTGTGAATTAGGGTAAGAATTTTCATTTTTATCAGTAAAGGGTAAAGAATAAGTACAAAACTTTCTTTTGTTTGGATTTCACAGAGGAGTCTGAGAATAATTGAACTGTTTTGCATGGTAGTTAGTTGTACTCAACCTCTTTCGTTAATTGTCTGTTTGTAGCGATGTAATGAATAATGTATATCATGTATTATATACCTATAATATATACTTTAATTGACTGGGTGGAGGATCTTCACTAGCATGAAATAGGAACAGAAGAAACAGTTTATTATGGCGCTTCACTTTATAGTTGATCATGTTTCTGCTTTTATATATTTAAATGGTATCAATGGGACCTTGTACCGTGTTCAAATTGAGCACCTGAACAGATGTATTATCTTTAATTTTGTTATTTATGTATGAGTTAATTTTGTGTCAGATCCTTCAAATGGAATTTAACATTAATTACTACCTTAATGCAGTGTGGAACTAATTATGCTCTAAATCAACTACTTCCTAGTGTTTGCTGACGATGTTAGGTTTTGACATTTTGTTGGTTTTGGTAGATAAATAATCCTACTTAATTTGTGTATGTTGTGTGTACACATTGGCTTATTCAATTTTTATCTAGTTGATCAGCGCTTTTCCTTTTAACTTGTTATTTGCTAAAGTAACTCGTAGCTCAATTTTCAAATTTTTTGTTGTTTTTGGCAGAACGGACTTGATACCAAGGTAGAGAAGTCAAGAAAGCAAATGAAGGAAAGGAAGAACAGATCCAAAAAGATCCGTGGTGTGAAGAAGGTGTGTAGCAACTCCTTTACTAGTGCTCGCTCTCTCTCTCTCTCTCTCTCTAGGGCTCTACTAACATTTAGATTGCTAACTATAAATCTCTTATCAATGCAGACCAAGGCTGGAGATGCTGCCAAGGCTGGAAAGAAGAAATGAAGAGGAGATAGAAGTAGGGCTCCTTGTTTTATTGTGGGCTTTTTTTGGCTTCTTAACTTAATTTTGTTAGGTGACTTTATCAGTTGATTATATAATCTCTTGTTCGCTATAGGTTTTGAGTTAAAAGTTTGTAAGATTTGATGACCTCTTGTTTCTCGCTTGGAATAGAGTTTACGTTGCATTTGGTGTTTCCATAGTATGTTGAAGAGCAAGTTTAGGGGGGAAATGATGCAACTGCAAGAAGAGATAGAATCTCTGATGTAGAAGGGAAGAAGGCATTCTGGCCAGAAACTTTGAGCATCTTCCTTTTTACCGTCTCAGGACTCTCAAACCGTTGAAATTTTATTTGCTTTAGTTGGCACTGGGAGGAATTCTTATCTGTTCTATGCTAAATTGCTGACATTTTAGGGATAGAAGATGCTTAAAAGCCTAAAAGAAATTAGTTCTCTTAATTTGGTATAGGAGAAGAACAATTTAGTAACTCATAAATTCATAATTATAATCATTTATCCAATTTTTATTCTAATAACAAATGTTTTCATTAAAAAATCCCACTCAATTAAAAAATGTCTGAAGTTGAAAAATGTCTTTGGAGTCGGAGTGGTAGCGGCACTTTTATACCACAGCTTAGGTTACTAAGAGTATGTGTAGGTTACTAAGAGTATGTTTGAATGTAGAATTCATGTTTGTTAAGGGATTAATGAATCCTTGGAAACATGAATTCTAGAAAATATGAATTCTTTGTTTTGTTTGGTAACTATAAATAACATATTGAAAACATGAATCCTGAGGGGAAGGTGGGATTCAGAACGAGGGATTTACTAGAAAAAAAAGGAACATATTTTCAGGAATTTATGGTAGCTAAACACAAACTTCAGGAGATACATGCAATGACCTAAAGGTTCTAACCTAACTAACTAGAACGTGGAGCGGAAGCCTCCATGATATTCACTATTTACCATGGATTCCCCAGGAGCTCAGTATTATAACTCTAAATTTACATTAAGCCAGACCAAAGGAAGCAAGATATCTCACCATCCACCAAAATAGACCAAAAAAAAAAAAGATCGAGCAAGAGTTTCATGTGCTTGAATGTTTCTCAACTTGTATCTGGACTGGGCTAAGTCATCTATTAAACTTGAATATTTTGGGAAATGAAATGTTAGTTCGAATTAAATTGGGTGGTTGTGGCTAATCTTTTGAATCTATGGGTCCTTGGACTATCTGTAACATTAAAATGTAAAAGAAATGAAATGTTAGTTTGAAACTTTTAATATAATCGAGAAAAAAAAAACTTCGAATATAACTTGATGATGGTGGTTGTGGCTAATCTCTATCTATAATAATAAAATAATAATTTTATTCATTTTTTAAAACCTCCCTCACAAACTTTTTTTTCTTTAAAACAACCCCACCTATACCACCATCACATCCTTACCGCTACCATCTCCACCACCGCCTCCACCTCCACCATCACCGAGAGAGAATAGAGAGATAGTTCAGAGGAAGAGTGAGAGAACAGAGAAAAAGAGAAGAGTGAGCTAGATCTGAAAATTTTAGATATATATATATATATATATATATATATCTCTCTCTCTCTCTCTCTCTCTCTCTCCCTCTCTCTCTAATGGACTTGATCTGAAAGAGAAGAGAGAGCGGAGAATATTGGATCATTCTTTTCGACTTTGACCAGTGAAATTGAGTTTTCATCAAGGTCGACAGTTACAGTGAAACAAAACAAACTTAGTGATCTGTTTCTGTAAGTACGTTTCTTGTGTACATAAACGAACTTAGTGGTCCCTTTCTAGTCTTCATGTTCAGACCTTCGGGTCTATTTCATTGGTCAAAATAAATAAAAAAATTCCATCAGAGAGGGAGAGCAGAGAGAAAGCGAGAGAGAGAGAGATCTAAAAACTTCCTCGATCCTTCTCTTTCTCTCTCCTCTATTTCTCTCTCTTTCACACTCTTTCTCTCTCTATATGATTTGTAGGTAATGGTGGATGTGGAGGTGGAGGTGGAGGTGGAGGCGATGGTGGTGGTAGGGGTAGGGGTAGGGTGTAAATAAAAAAATAAAAGGATTGAGGGCTCTGTTTTAAAAAAAATTATTATTTTATTATTAAATAGTGATGATGGCTCATAATAAAGTAATGGTCAAAATTAGATCAACCTAAATTTTGACCAACATGATTTTCACCTAGGATGGCTCATACCAAAACCTAGTACTCTTAATAATTTTATTTTTTTGTGCCTAAAATTATCATTTTTAAGGTATACAACATAATCTCCTATGCTAAAAAAGACAAATTTCTAATCATTTTTTTTATGGGTAAGCCTCGTTGCACCCCTTATTTCTCAAATTGTCCCCACTTTATTATTACCTTTTGTTTACACTCGTCTATTTGGATCACAGTGTTTCAAGAGCTGATTTTTTCTGAGAATGGTCTCCTCAACTTGTAGATCAGCCTCACAATAATTCATATCGTTTAAATAATTTTATCCTCATAAAAAAATTAATCTAGATTTTTATCAAAATTATTTAACGAAAACCTAATTTTTAGTTGCGTAAAATTTTTATACTGATGTAATTTGTTGTGAAGATTAGTGACATTGTGAGGAAATCATTCTTGCAAAAAATCAACATATAGATCATTTTTATGTGGGTCCATAGACCAATGTATGTGGAGTGTAAAAATAAATAGGATATTAATAGAGAAAAAGTGGGGGCATTTTGAAAAATATGAGGTGCAATAAGGCTTAGCCTTTTTTATTTGTGAAACGAATTATATAATGGTTTGTTTAGATGGGGGATTTTAAGTAGGGATTTTGTGGGGACCAGGGATTTGGTGGAAAACTAGTTAGATTTATAACATGATTTCTAACTAGTTTTCCACCAAATCCATGATCCCCACAAAATCCCTACTTAAAATCCCCCATCCAAACAAACCATAAGAATATATTAGAAGAAGTCTTTTTACCCTATTTCGCTTATTTGACCGAATATATTATCCAACATGTTACTCTTAAAACGAATTATACACGAATAAGATCTTTAGGGACTTTTTAACGTTACCAAATTGCTAATTATGAGTAAGCTTTTTTTCATGAGGATCAATCACCTTATGGTTAGTCAAATTTTCTTTTTATTATATATATATATATATATATAGAGAGAGAGAGAGAGAGAGAACGGATCTGTGTACAACCTTATTTGTACATAGTTATTTTTACATTGGTTGTGGGGTTCACATGGTGAGGAACTAATGACTAATTTTTTGTGAGAATGATCTACAAGATTAATAGAACATCCTTACCAAAAATCATATCATTTTAAAACTTTTAACCTCATCAAAAATTGATGGGAAGTTGATTAAAAATTAACGGTGAACAATGAACGATGAGAAAAAAAAATTAATTTTTAATGGGACTACCAATTTTATAATAATTTGATTTTTGGTGAGGATGATCTACAAGGTGAAGAGAACATTATAAAAAAATATCAGCCTTTAGATCAACGGCATGTGGGCCCCACATGCCACTGTACATATAAAATGTACAAATAAGGCTGTACTCTGATCCGGACTCATATATATATATATATATATTATCAAGCACAATTTCAACTATTTATCTTTCTTTTTTACACCATTGGATAAAGGAAAGATTTCGCCACCACCTTTGGCAATATTTACGATGAGAAGATGTTAGCAAAATCAATTGAGCAAAGCATCCGCCCTATCAGAGGTATCTCTTATCCCGTAATGATGTTTTAATTGTGTTCCATGTACATTTGAAATGTTGAATAAAACTGTTCCCTATACCATTTCAAAGCATTGGATCAAATTAATATACATTTATGTGATCAAACCATATAATATATATATTTCAAGTTGAAAAGGTTCAATGTGGTAAAAATATTAGGGCAAGGCCAATGGAAAGCATCAAACCTACCAAGAATCAAAGTGGGTTTGATGTTGAAGAGTATGGCAAGGCTAATGGAGACTTCTTATTTTATATTATTTTTTAAATTGTGTCATAGAAGTTTTTTGCGACACAATTTTTTTTTTTTACTTTTTTATCTTTTTTATTATTATTTAATGAGACAAAAAAGGTGTGTAGTCTAGTACTTTTTTTTAGTATTTTTTATTAGTTAAAAGTTTTAAGAGAAATAAAATAATATTTTTTGGAGGATTTCTGCGATTTCTCCCATCACAGAATATTTTTGCGATTTCTCTCATCGTAGAAGTTTTTTGCGAATACCCTTAACCCCTTAAGCCCACCCCAAACTAGTGGATAAAGGGAAGGTTTTGATGCATAAGGGTACCCACTAGCCTTGCAAATTTTATGGTTTTGATGCTTTAGGGTACCCACTGGCCTTGCATTAAGAACTTCTCACAAAGTAAAACTAAACAAACATAATAAATAATTGAACTGTAGATATCTAGGTACATATATGTAAACAACAATCCATCAGCCCTACTTGGAAGAAGCACATTTGCATTGCTTATAATATAAAGAGCAACAAAGGTAAGGATATAATTCAATCCGAGTGCAAAGAGAACAGGCTATATATGAGTATGAATCATTAGTCAAAAATTGTCATTCTTAAATCCAAATCCCTGCTTCTTCATCACAACTGTACGTACCTCAAGGCAGATTGTTAGGGCAAAAGCCTTCTAGCTCCTTTAATTGTCTCTCTAACAAGTTGCAACACACCTTTCTTCAAGTGTACAACTTCTGTATGAAATCGATCTGTTTGGGAGCCAAGGCGCCAAGCTAGGCACATATGCTGCACAGCCAACTATGGAAGAATCACAGCGTGTCTTTTAACCCAACGCATTGTTGTGGGATTTAATTAGGACCCATAAGACAACAAGTTTAGTACATGACATAGGATCACATAAGCACAATAGCCCTACCATCTCCAACAAATGAATTATTTGTTCACGTTGAAATCTTTGCAAACCTAAGCGTATGTCCACCAGCAGGTTCCAATACTGGAGATCTCTTTGCAAGATGGATGATAAGAGAAATACCCAATATGTCTCCATAACTTGGTTCCTACAGCAAGTATTAGAAACTCAAACTGTGCACCATTCTTACATAGAAAAAGCACTTCGATCATACTCCTTTTCATAACATGGAAGTAAAATCCGCATACATATAAATATGAACAAGCGTGCGGAAGTCAAAGTTACTAAGTCTTAATCTTTAGTAATAGGATTCCATATCAAGAAAAGTAGTCTCGTCGATCGATCACGAATTTGTTCCTTAATTGTGTAAAATAAAACCATGCATAAGAACCATAAAGCACAATTGGATTATGTGGGCGCATATATAGCATAAATCCAATTCACATGCTTTTTGCCTCAATCTTCTCAGCCTTCTCGTCAATAAAATTGAAGGTTGATAACACGATTACATATGGATTGTGTAAATGATTGCAGAACAATGACCGAAAGATACTCGGTTAAGGTGCATGTGAGTAAAGAATATGAAGTTGTGGTTAAGATGTTTAATGGTCTACAGACGCTGACATTGGAAGACACTTTGATGGAACCTACAAAATATTGAACATTATGCATGGATGAAGCTGCATGGATTCAATAGATAGAGAAGATTAATCACTTGGTGGAGTTGGTTATTTCTTAGTTTAATTTTATTTAGTGATTTTACTTGCTGGAAATACTTATTTAATTACCATGGGATGTTATTAGATGATCGATTAGGTTTAGTTTAGACAAGTTTTCGAAACTTGGTGGAGTTGGTAATTTCTTAGTTTAATTTATTCAGTACTTGGCTGGAAATACTTATTTAATTATCATGATGGGATGTTGTTAGATGATTAGGATTAGTTTGGGACTAGTTTTGTTTACTATTGAAAATTGTTAAGAGTCTTGAACATCTGACCCTACCTGAGTATTTCCATACTTTTACTTTTATTTAACTTGATCCGTCTTTGTGTTCATACTGTCTCAAGTATCAACTCTCAACCTCATTCTAACACACCTAGGTTTTCTTACTTTTATGTAATTTGGTTTTTTACTTCTTTTTTGCTACAATTTAATGGATGATGGTTACTCAACGAATATGGTATTCTGGGTAGGGTTTGAAAGTTTGGGTAAATTGATTAAGACACAGGTTCTTTCATAATTCTTTTACCCTTTTATTTAGGTTTATTAGAATGGTATGTGATAGTGAAACTTGTCAAGGGTTGGGATATTTTGTTTAACAGGTCAGGGTAAGGTACAGTGAAACCCATCCCACACCTGCCCTGCTTTCTATACCGTCTGCTTCCTTGCGCCTGTTTACATCTCTACCTCTTTCACTGGAACACCAATTCCACCCTACTCCCCCTCAAAAAAAAAAAAAAAAAAAATTCCACCCTACTTGTATCCCATGTAACAATGTTTTATTTTCCAAACAACGCTTAGTAACCGGAACCGTAGTATACGGGTAACGCTCTCGCTCTGGAACCTCGTGCTCCTGCTTCTAAATTACTAGTCCAAAGGCATTTTTGAATTAAACACATTTTAATTGGCTGCTCCAGCACTCCCACTCTCATTCCTGCTCCCACTTCACGCTCTGGTTACTTAGGTTCAATGTAGCAGATCAGATGGCAGCCTAAAAAATCTACGCGAAGATGGTAAGTTGATCAGGACTTGAATCATAGGAGGAGAATGATTTAAATTTTGAAGAGCCCTGGCTTTCAGCTTTTTTGTATGTTCAAACAAATAGCTGTGAGTTTTTCACTCACTTACCCCTGGCTTGTTAAATTGGGACTCATCATAGAATACCTATTTCCTTTGACACTGTAACTCAGCTTTAACAAAAGATGCTTCAAAAACTAGAGTTTGTATACAGTTGCTTTGACGGCTTTTGACATTAAAATGGTCGAGCTCTCCATGTCTTTTTCTATTGGTAGACTGAAGCACGAAAGTAATTGAGTTTTCGATTCGAAGGAGAGGGGATGGATCAGGTCCAAAGGCTGATCCAACCAATTCGAATCAGAGTCCGTGGACACCGACACAAATTCAGTCCCAGTTTCTTACAAACACTTATCAGCATGAGACATCCATTTAAGAAGTTCTCACAGCCAGTCTCTTATCATCAATTAGTAAAACCATGTAACTATTTCCACAGCTAGCATTTTCTAACCCCTCAACCATCCCATATCTCATCCTATTTAAATATAAACCAATCAATATTAAGTTCTGAAACCCAAATTCCAAAAGTTATATTTCTTACTAATACAATTAAATCTCTCATGTTTTCTTTTATTTCAATAAACAGCAAGAATAACTCAAGCAACAGCCACAAAAAACAGAGGATGGACTCCCCCATTCACAAGTAAAGCTATTACCTACTAAGTCATATACCTTGTTGACTGAATTTGAATGAACTTATGCTACAAACACACTCTTATATGCTTCAACAGTCTGCATTATTTCGACGCTCTTCTCCACTTGGAGGATTTGAGAAAGGAGTTCTAAAATTAGTGGTAAGGTGAAAAAGATGAACCAGAACTTTGCTACAGCGGGATTTGTCATGTAACTGTTTCATTATCAAACCGCAAAGACTTCAATTGAGTGTTGATCATAAGCAATACCAAATGATCTCCTCATAAGAATAAAGAAGATGAGACCTATCTCTTGCAACAAATTCACAAACCATACTATCCACCACTTCAATCAAGCTACAACCCCAAATGCCTCCTTCAAATTTTAGTTCTCCATCTCCTTTCTCGCCTTCATAACATCAACCAATGAATTCAATTGTCGTAAATGTTAAAAGAACATGAAACCCACCATGGTCAATATTCCGCTCCACAAAGATCCCTCATGCATTTAGCAGTGCACCTAAAATGTACGAATAATGCTCCATTGGCATTTCAATGGCGGATCTCTTTGACTCATTCAGCATCCCTCCTCACTCCAAAGATGAACCAGCGCTCTGTACAAGGAGTTTTACTTTCTGACTACATAGTCAAACGGTGAGGACTTTTCTTTTACCCAATACAACATCCCTATGCAAAAAAGATGATGAATAACAGCTGTCCTACAACGGGATTTGCTCGACGACCATTTCATCATCAAACCGCAAGAACTTTAATTGGTTATTGATCAAAAGCAATACAGAAATGATCTCCTCCATAAGAATATGAGACCTATCTCCTGCAACAAATTCACAAACCACACCATCCACTTCAATTAAACTACAACCAGGTACCTTCTTCACACTTTTGTTCTCCATCTCCTTTCTCACTTTCGCAACATCTTCCCACCGATCCGCAGATGCATACATGTTAGAAAGAAGAACATGAACCCCACCATGATCGAGACTCCGCTCCACCAAGCTCTCAACTGTTTCTTTACCCAATTCAACATCTCCATGCATCCTACAAGCATGTAGCAATGCACCCAAAACGTACGAGTCGGGCTCCATCGGCATCTCCCTCACCAATCTCTTTGCCTCATCCAGCATCCCTGCTCGCCCCAATAGATCCACCAAACATCCATAATGCTCGACCCCAGGCTCAATTCCGAAAACTTCATTCATACTTCTAAAGAACTCTAACCCTTCTTCCACCAGCCCCATTCGACTACAAGCGCTCAAAACACATATAAATGTCACCTCATTTGGCTTAACTCCATCTTCTCGCATCTTAACAAACAACTCGATTGCACTTTGACTCCTACCATGATTCGCTAAACCAGAAATCATAGAAGTAAAAGCAAATACATCTCTATCAGGCATCTCATTAAATACCTGTTGCGCAGTTTCTATACACCCACACTTTGCATACATATCTATAAGAGCTGTACCCAAAATTCTATCCAATTCGATTCTGTTTCTATTAACATAAGCATGAATCCATCTCCCTTGATCAAGAGCTCCAAGAAAACCACACGCTGTAAGTGCTCCAACAATGCCGGCATGATTCGGCTGGAACCCAGCAAGTTGCATCTCATTAAAAAGCTCTAAACCCTCTTTAAACAATCCCTCTTGTACATAACCAGTAATCATGGCACTCCAAGAAACAGCATTTCTTTCAGGCATTTTATCAAACATACTCCGGGCATTTCCAATTTGCCTTGATTTCACATACCCACTAACCATAGCAGTCCAAGAAATCACATCACGGTTTGAACTAATATCAAACAGCTTACGAGCAGAACCAATACAATTACAATTAGCGTACATATGAATCAACCCATTTTGTACAAAATCATAAGATTCCCATCCAAGTCTAACAATTTGGGAATGGGCTTCGGTGCCACCGAAAGCATCAGTTAGGTCAGTACAAGCTTTTAGGACAAAAGAGAAAGTGTAGTTGTTGGGGGAGAGACCGAATTCTAACATTTGTTTGTAGAGAGAGAAGGCTTTAATGGACTGGTTTCTCTCACTAAAAGCTCTGATCATGGTGTTCCAGATGAAAGTAGACGGATTGGGGAGATGACGGAAAAGATGGTGACTGTAATTGAGGTCGCCATTGTTGGAGATGGCACAGAAAGCTATGATTTTGCCTGTAGCATAAGGGTCTGTTAGGGTTCCAGAGACTATGAGATGTGACTGAATTTGTTTGATATGTTTCATTGTTAGCCATTGTTGATCTAAGAAGGAGAGAGTTCTCTTGTCTGATTTCAAATATTTGGTGAAATGATGCAACATTAGCCGTTAGGTTTTGTAACGGCTAGGAGACCATGATGGATGGGATTAAAACCAGGTTAACAGCGGGAGCAACATGCTTTCTCCAATTTGCGCACCCACCTCACAATACCCATTTCCGCAAGAAAAATGGAGTGCTATTTTGTGCACCCACATTATATGAGGGTGCACATCACTGTCATCATCCATCCATTTATTGTTATGCAGTCAACTCCACTTATCTATGAGTGCAAAACAATGAAGGGTTGGATAGTTATTGGTGATGTGCACCCTCATGTAAAGTGGGTGCACAAAATAGCACTCAGAAAAATACTATTCGGACACCCATTAAGAGGTGGGGTCCACTTGAATGAGATCAAAAGGCTGATTTTTAGTGAGAATGTTCTATTCACCATGTTTAATGATCGTCCTCACAAAAAATGAACACATTCTAAAACTTCTAAACTAAAAAATGAACTAGAAGTCTTCACAGTTGATTCGTTAGAAGTTTTAGAATGTGCTAATTTTTTGTGAGGATCATCTAAATGGTGAGGAGAACATCTTCACAAAAAATTAACCCTTGGATTGTATCCGATTAGACCCCACAGGGTAGGTGTCAATCAGTGGCACCTCTTAATGGGTATCCCAATATAAGCATTCTTTGTGCAAACCACCAATATAGAATCAATTCTTGGGAATGCGATTCCATTCGTGACATCCAAGTTAAACACATGACCTTTCAAAGATCTACGTGTAAAAGCACTGAACTCTTTTAGGCCCACAAATCATATTAGTTATTCAACCGAAGTATTTCTATTTGTAAGGTTTTTATCAAAATAATTAATATGGTTAAGGGTTGACCACATCTAAGTTAACACGGGTCAAACCATGTTTGACAAAAAATGTAAGTTTTATATACGTTTCTACAGTTAGTCAAACTCAATAAAACCAAATTGTTTGGGAATGGATCTTGATCTTAGATCCCAGCTTAAAGCCAAAGTTAAAGATATTATCTTGAATGGATCTTGGTCCTTGCCTATCCCTCTTAGCTATCCGCTCAATTCTATGGGCATTTTTTTTACAACTTAGGGACTCAAATGTGGGGGTGTGATAGGAGAATTTGGAGTGTTGCTAAGGATAGTAACTTCTCGGTGGTCTCAGATGTCGAGATGGTTTGTGTCAAGCACCCCATTCAACCATGGTACAGGAATGTATGGAAGAGCTGTGTGCATCCTGCTACTACGACCTTGGGTTAGAAGAACCTTCGTGGTACTTGTGTTGGGAATCGATTATATCTTTCAAAAACGCTGCGAAAAAATTAAGGTTTAAAAACTAAAACTGATTCCTATTTAGTTCGTCCAATCGTTAATGAGATCTTTTAGAGAAGGATATAATAGTATACTTTTTGAGCGTGAACTGAATCCCTAAAACTTTGCTTTTAGAAGAACACGATCCCACGAACAAATCTATCAGAATGGATCATCAAGTACGCCAATCTCTGCCGAAAACTCAAGATAACTCTGCTAAAGTATTTTGACCATAACGTTTTGCTCGTTAATCTGTTTTGCCTATATGATACCTGTTTTCCATAGAAAATTTAATTTCCTACAACTTTCTCAGAAACAGCTTCAATTCTTCTCCTAAGCATCTCAAAAATCGACTTTTTCTTTCCTGCGGGATGTTAATGCGAACTTTAGAACCCAAAAATTAGGATTTTCTTTTTTCTCTCAACTTGAAGTAATTAGAACACACATAAAAAAAGAAGGGGAGGGGGTGACGTTTTTTACTTGTGTGGGTAGAGTGGGACGCCCGTCTTTATTTATAATAGAGAGGTCCCCAATCCCTTTTAAATGCTAAGTCTAATTAGGTCTTATTGGGTCCCACACTTTTAGGCTTTTTAAATATTTAATATTCTAACTTTAATGTCTCACACAAAATAGAATTGCAAAATATTTTAATTACAAATAACTCTACCAAATATTTGTAACTGAACCCTCCATAAAGTGTGGATATTATAAAAGAACCCTTCCACTGTTATTACTGTAATTAGGTCCCTCCACTATATACCGATGTTCGTAAATGTCCCTGGCTTAATATTTATATACTTGTCAGTACCTAGGGTACATTTACATATTTTGACCTTGACCATCACCCATGCATTAACTCCTATGATCTAATAAATCTCCCAAATAATTTGAGAGATCACTGGACAGTCTCAATCAACAGATCCTACAACGTGATTTAGGTGAACGTCATTTCAAGTGGATTCCTTATTGAATTAACTTATTCCTTCTATGGAATAAATGACTATCCATCTTGCTCAGAATATTGGATTATGATTTCGTTTCTGACCTCACTAATTAACAAAATAAAACAGTCACTACTCTCATGTAGGTTATACGTTAATTCTCATAATTAAGATCCAATTACAATAACAATAATTATTATGATTATTTATTATAAACCGGCATTAAATAATAATAATCATACTTTGACATGTTCAATGTAATTTGATTACATCAACATATTGGACTAGGAGTCAACACTCTTGTGATGGAGATACATCACATTATATGATATACAATCATCCAATATGTTATAGTCTTAAAATATACTACGAACCAACTCAATGAATTACATCTCTCCTTGCATGAACCAACTTCATATTAGTAATTCATTTGTTATATTATACTCACTATACATGTTAAACAAAATTAATAAACCATTTATTAAACTCATAAAATGTTATAAACATTATTTTAGGGCATAACCCCAATAACATGTGCCACCAACGAGAATATGATGAAAAAGGGAGTCTCTTTGGCCTCTAAGTGCAGTCTCTTCGGTAAGGCTGAAGATTCTATCTCCCACCTCATTTGGCAGTGTGATTTTTCTCTAAAAGCTTGGGGTTGGTTGAGTTCCATTTTTGGTCTTAGGGTTGGTGGCTCCTTTGCTGATACCATTGACATGGCCAAGCATTGCATCCAGGCCATCAAAGGAGCCTGGTTGATTGTTGTCTTAAGCCTAATCACAGAGGTTTGGATGGCACATAACTGGCTGCTCTTCGACAATCTGGTTACGTCTTTAGCATCGCTTG
>MVGT01001846.1:3132-33570 GCA_002174775.1 Macleaya cordata
GTGCTTCGCTTTCTTTAGAAGGCAAGACTCCTCTCACAAAGAGGTGAGAAGAGGAAGCATTCCAATTAACCTCACTAGTCGACTTGCTTTTCATTTCGTAAGATAGAAAGGGAGTCTACGTACGTCACTTGATAGACTGTATCAAAAATCTAGAGTTTTCCTACGAGATCTACCTGTCCTAAATTTGGTTTCTACTCGATTTTAGACGATGATCCTTCAAATTAATTATCCTAACGAGTGGGTGACTCGTATTTCTTAACAGATAAAAGGACCCAGCACTAATTATTTCAAATTGTAACCTAAATCTAGCACACAAAAGCGACTAGTAACCGCGTGCTGATGCGGCGTTTAGATTTGCTCACCTTCGGCATGTAACCTTCTGTGAGGTTAACTTAATACGCAGAAGAAGTCCGTTAATGATGAATATGAATAAGCTTCTCTCCGATCCTTCAACACGCTAAATCACTTTTCACTTCTTCTCTAGAAACCTGTAAAATAAAAAAATAAAACACCTAAACCGTAAAAAGGAACTGAAAGAACTAATTAAATTAATATAAAAAGTTAAACCTAATTTTTTTTTAAACAGAAAAAATAAAAACTAGAGAGAAAAATTTAATTAACCTAAATCCGATTTGAATACCGTTACTTGTCCCCGGCAACGGCGCAAAAAACTTGATGTGTATTTAAACTAACCTAAATTAAAAGATTAATTTAAATCAAATAATACTCGCAATTGCATGAATCATGCATACATATGGCTCGTATTACGAGGTCGATCCCACGAGGACAAGAATAAAAAGTATCAACTAAATCTAAAATTAATTAAATCCTAATCCTAGCAATTCGAATTCAGAGATGATTTAAAAAACTAATGATTAAAATAAAGCAATGAAAATTAAATAACTAATTAAAAACAATTGAGTAAAACAATGGGAGAATTTACTAAGGTTTTAGAATCCACTTTGTAGAACTGACAATAATGCTATGTATGAATATTAATTTTCTTCTCGATAACCACATACTAGGCTAGTAATCAAACATGCTAGTATGGAAGACTGAACATTAAAACCCTTTTCAAAACAACATAATATATTATTCCACTTCACTTGAAGGATCAAAAATAAATTAACCTAAGTATCCGAAAAATCGAAAAAGCACAGATTATCCAATTTTGATTTAATACTTTACAAAACCAAGTTGATAATTGGTAGAAAACTATCCCAAACTACACGTAAGATCATCACATGTGTCCGAGGTTCATCCCTAACAATTATTAGAAGTTAGAATAATTAAAACATTAATACCACTTTCGAGAAGAAAAATAAATATCCATATACATCATTATTGTATCATCCACAAAGCTTCATCCTCAACCCTTGTTGAGGGTTTAGTTACACATAATTGAAGAAATAAAATAAATAATTAAATAATATTTTATTGATCAAATTAGTGTACTCACAAAATTATCCCAAGAATTATACCTCAACCACTTCACCTCTCTCTAAAAATCTGTTCACGAACTAGGCAACAAGCCTTTTTTTTTCTTCTTTTATTTACTGGTCGGCCCTTCTAGTCACGAACTCCCTCCTTCCTTCCTGCCTCTCTCAATTTATATATAACATAGTTCAAGTTCTATTTGATTTACAATTGATATGATGGGCCCATGTGACTTCCAAACTAATTAGAGTTCGGTGGACAAGTTTCCAAAAGATCTTAGAGAAGAGAATTTGGAGACTTTAAGTGGGGTTCACGTGAAGGATACAAAATAGGGAATCAAAATTGATTCCTGTTTGTACAGGAGGTGTAATCTGAAAATTAGGATGATGATGTCATGATGACATCATCATAGAGACCCACTTTAGTTTAGAAACTAAAGTTTCCTGTTTTTGGTGGGATTTGTTAAACATGGGTCCACAGGAGAACTTTTAATTTAGTAACTTGTAATTTGAGAAGTTTAACTAATGGATTAGGTGGGGTCTACTTTAAGGAGAGAAAATAGTAGAAATTGTTGTAAATAAATGATATCATGGTGGATGACCACCACTAGACCACCATTACCATTATCACCATTCACTCCACCACTAGCATCATTATTGCTATTACCACTACCACTAATTTCATCACTATTTCACCTACTACTACCACCACCAATATGACTATAAATAGAGGCCATTGTTACACGTAATTGTATCCCAAAACTCAAGTAAGAAGAATCCTTTATTGTTAGTCTCTAGTTCATATTTGTTTCTTGATAGTTATCTTGCTTATTTCTCTCTAACTTATAACACGTTATCAGCACGAGTGTTCTAAGAAAGGTTTGTGTTCTACCTTCATAATTAAGGTTTGTATTCAGCAACATTTTCTGACTTTCAGCAACGTGAAAGGCGTTTTTAGAAATACTCTGAACTTATAACTTGCCTACTTGTAGCAAAAGCGAATTATAATGACCTTATAAAAAAAAACCACAACTCTAGACCAAATGGTTCAATGGCAATTCCTGAAGCGAATGCCAATTATGGGTTTAGAGGAGGTCGTGGTAAAGGCCGTGGAAGATGGCATGGAAGAAGAAAAAAGAAATAATGGTAATAGTTATCACCCTTATAGAGGTCGAAAAAATGGAGCTCCACAAGAAAATAAGTGGAATAAGTGGAAACCATCATCTACCAAAGGGAATTCCAATCCTCAAAATAAACCCAATAAAGACAATAATGCTTGTCACAGATGTGGCAAGGAGGGACATTGGGCAAAATATTGCCGAACTTCTAAAGAAAAGGTTGAGAAGTTCAAAGAATCAAAGAAAGTGGAAACAAATCTAATTGAAGATTGGAATAATGATCCATTGGACATCACTCAATTGGATACATCTGATTTTTTTGAAGATCAGAATAGAAATCCTATTAGCAATGAACAATTCGAGGAGATGTTGGGAAATCCACCTTCAATGGTGTAATTGCTTGGTTACTTTGAGACTAGTACTTGCTTAGTTGTCATTTTTTTTAACTTTTGAACTATTTACATTTGCAAGTCATGTGTGTTTAAATTTGATTTCCCTCATGAAAAGTCTAGGCCAAGTGTCTGATTTGTTTTGGAAACATTAATTATGGGTTTGTGAGTCATGTTTTATTATGGTATGTTTTCTCATTAATTGTTTTATTATTATTCTTGTGCTAGAATTAATATTCATGAATCTTATTTGCTTTATGTTGAAGGTATGAACATACAAATGGACAAAAATGAAATATGTTTGGTGGATAGTGCTACGACCCATACAATTTTGAAGAATCAGAAATTTTTTTCAAATTTAGTATTTGAGACATATAAAGTGTCAACAATAGCTGGGCCAGCACATATAATTGAGGGCTATGGAAAAGCAAACCTCATGTTACCTAATGGTACCCAAATCAATGTGCATAATGCGTTATACTCAAGCAATTCAAGGAGGAATTTGCTAAGTTTCAAAGATATACGCATAAATGGATACCATATTGAAACTCGGAACAATGACAATAAAGAGACATTGTGCATTACATCTAATGTTGGGAGCAAGAAGCTCACATTAGAAGAATTCTCATGTTTTTCAGTTGGTTTATATTACACCACAATTAATGTAATTGAGTCTCATGCAAATATGGCAAAACAAAGAGTTTATAATCCCGCCTTATGTACTGTTTGGCATGATCGTTTGGGCCATCCTGGACAAACCATGTTCAAGCGAATCATTGACAATTCTTGTGGGCATACATTGGAAAAACAACATCTTGGCTTACCTAAGAATTACTTGTGTGTTCCTTGTTCCCAAGGAAAGCTTATAACTAGACCATCTTATCTGAAGGTTAAGAATGAATCTCCCACTTTTCTACAAAGGATACAAGGTGACATTTGTGGTCCTATTCATCCTGCTAGTGGACCATTTCAATATTTCATGGTACTTATAGATGCATCAACTAGGTGGTCACATGTTTGCGTATTATCTACTAGAAATCTTGCATTTCCATATTTTTTGGCTCAAATTATCAAACTTAGATCTCATTTTTCAGATAACCATATAAAGTAAATTAGACTGGACAATGCTGCTGAATTTACCTCACAAGTTTTTAATGATTATTGTACATCTTTAGGAATTGAGGTAGAACACCCTGTCCTACATGTGCATACTCAAAATGGGTTGCTGAGTCATTTATCAAACGTCTTCAACTTATAGCAAGACCCTTACTTATGCAATCCAGTTTACCACTTGATGCTTGGAGACATGCCATTTTGCATGCTGCATCTCTAGTTAGACTTCGACCAACTGGTTACCATCATTTGTCACCTATACAGCTTGTTAGTGGTAGACAACCTAAAATATCACATTTGAAAAAATTTGGTTGTGCAGTACATGTTCCAATTCCACCTTAGAAAAGATCTAAGATGGGTCCACAACGACGTTTGGGCATATACATAGGTTTTGAGTCCTAATCTATAATAAGATATCTTGAGCCAATGACAGAGGATGTCTTTACCGCAAGATTTGTTGATTGCCAATTTGATGAGATAATTTTTTCGCCGTTAGGGGGAGGTAAGCAACAATTTATTAATAAAGAAAATGTTGCTATAGAACGGCGTGAATGGTGTAAATTAACATGGAATACACCCACTTTGTCTCATCAAGACCCGAGAACTTCACAATGTGAAAATGAAATGAGAAGAATGATTCATTTGCAAGAAATTGCAAATCAATTACCTGATGCATTTAATGATGCAGCAAAGGTAACAAAATCGCATGTGCCAGCTATGAATGTACCAGCCAGAATAAATGTTCCAATTGGACAAAGTCCAATAATGGCGGCAAATGAATCTACCACGCGTCAAAAGCGTGGCAGGCCTATAGGTTCCAAAGATAGTGCTCCAAGAAAAAAGAGAGCTAGTGAAAAATCTTGTCCTGATGAAAGCCCAATAGTGGCTGGAGCTCCAGAAACAAATAATAAAAATGCACAAGTTCCCAAATTCATTGAAATGCCTATGGTTGCCCCTGATGTGGCACAGGTACCTGAAAATAATGAGATCTCGATTTTCCATGCATGTTCAAGTGAATTATGGGACAGGAAAGCATTTGTCATCGATGACATATTCAGCTATGCAGTAGCTGCTGAGATATCAAAGGACAATGATGATGAAAATGAACCACGTAGTGTAAATGAATGTCGACAAAGAAAAGATTGGCCAATGTGGAAAGATGCTATTCAAGCAGAGTTAAAATCTCTAGAGAAACGTGGTGTGTTTGGACCTATAATGGAAACACCAAAGGGCATAAACCCTGTTGGTTTTAAATGGGTGTTCGTAAGAAAGCGAAATGAGAGAAATGAAGTTGAAAGATACAAAGCCCGACTTGTGGCACAAGGTTTCTCTCAAAGGCCCGGTATTGACTATGAGGAAACATACTCCCCAGTTATGGATGTCATTACTTTTAGGTATCTAATTAGTCTCGCAGTTTCTGAAAATCTCGATATGAGACTTATGGATGTTGTAACTGCATATTTATATGGAGACCTAGATACTGACATCTATATGAAAATCCCAGAAGGGTATACAATGCTAGAGACAAAGTCAAAGAGCATGTGTTCAATAAAACTAAGACGAGTGTTATATGGATTAAAACAATCCGGAAGGATGTGGTATAACCGTCTTAGTATATATTTGACAAAGGAATGATACAAAAATAATCAAATTTGCCCATATGTCTTCATTAAGAAATTTATAAAAGGATTTGCTATAGTAGCAGTATATGTAGATGATATAAACCTAATTGGTCCTCCTACAGAATTGGAGAAAACTGATAACTATTTGAAGAAAGAATTTAAAATGAAAGACTTGGGAAAAACCAAACTTTGTCTTGGCTTGCAAATAAAACGAAGTTCTAATGGGATTTTTCTTTATCAATCCCGATATACTGAGAAGTTCTAATGTACTCTTTTTCCTTCGCTTAGGTTTTGTCCCACTGGGTTTTCCTAGCAAGGTTTTAACGAGGTAACTATAACGCGTCCAACACTACAATAAAGTTGATATTGTACTCTTTTTTCTTCGCCAAGGTTTTATCCCATTGGATTTTCCTGGTAAGGTTTTAACGAGATAATTATATTAATGTGGTGGACATCCAAGGGGGAGTGTTGTAAATAAATGATATTGTGGTATATCATGGTGGATGACCACCACTAGACCACTATCACCATTATCACCATTCATTCCACCACTAGCATCATTATTGCTATTACCACTACCACTAATTCCATCACTATTTAACCTACTACTACCACCACCAATATGACTATAAATAGAGGCCATTGTTACATGTAATTGTATCCCAAAACTCAAGTAAGAAGAATCCTTTATTGTTAGTCTCTAGTTCATATTTATTTCTTGATAGTTATCTTGCTTATTTCTCTCTAACTTATAACAGAAATCAAATTAATAGAGATATAAAACGGGTTGGTAGATTTGTTAAAGTGGGTTGATTTTGGATTTGGGATGATGATGTCACAATGACATCATCATAGGGTCCCAACTTATTTGTTGGCTTCACTTAATTAATTGGACCAATTCGCACATGTGCTAGATGAATGTGTTGTGTGGTAGCCCTGCAACGTAATTATGAGTGCCGTCATCACTTTTGCTCGGTTCGACCCATACGTTGATTTATTCCCTTTTTTATAGCGCGAGCTTCGCCAAATGGTATAATTTGCCCGCTTTACCTCATTTTGCCCACTCCATTTATATTCCCTGCACACAACTAAAATACACTTAACTAATTCAAATGGAGTAAAATAATTAACTAACTAATATAAATATAGAGGTATTATATGTAATATATATATGCTTATCAATTGGTCAATCTTAACTCTAATTAATTTAACATTTTTCTATATAAATCTAGGAAATGAATTAGGGTCGACCCCAACCCTAACATGATTCTTGAGTAATGGGTTAGAAAGACTAAACCCTAACCCTAATGACGCAGCGAAAAATAATAGAAAAATTCTAAATCACGTTTAGAATTAAAAAAACTCGAAATTAACTCTCAACTAAAGAGAAACTCAAACTGTATTAAACAAAAGTAGAAATAAGAATAATGAAATTCGGCCCTTACATCTGTTTATATAATAATTAAAGTTTCCTAAACCTAAAAGAAATTAAATTAGCAACTTAACTGGAAAGAAACTCCTAATGAAATAAGGAAACTGCTAAAATACGTAAAACTTTCCTAAAATAGGAAAATTGCTAATTTGAAGACCAAAACGATGGAATTTGGCTAAATTCTCGAGAATTAATGGCAAAGCGATGAATCTTGAAGATCTCGACGTTTCCAAGTGACCATGTGAATTTCACGCGATTCTGACACTGGGAATCCGAGATTTCAATCCTGTCCTGGGCTTGGATTTCTCAAATACCTCTATGAACTCCTCTACATCACCTAACTAGCAGGTCAAGTTAATTAGGTAAGGTTTAGCGGGTTAAGTTAGGTAAGGTTTGGCGGGTCACTGATCAATTTGCCAGGTACCTCCAATGCAATATTTTGACAAAATACCATCTATACCCTACCATGCATGCACCCTCTGTGGTGTTGGTGCTACTGTTGTTACTATTGTTGTTGTAGAGGATGACAAGTACGCGCATTAAAGAAGATCGATGAAAAACAAAGAAGATACTTGCAGAGATGCAAACCAACTTTACAGGTGATATCGATCTTTTTTTGGTCAGGCAGCACAGAAAAAACAGAAACAAGAAGATCAGATATATAATCTCTCATGTCACTGACTGCATCTCTTGCTCAATGAATCCTGCTCAAGCGTTATTTATCTTTAAATTTGATCCCGAATTATTAAGAGCTTTTGTTATAATTAAATATAAGCAAAATTAACTAAACGAATTAGAAGCATTAACATGGCTAATAATTCCATTTATTTAATTTCTTTGGCTATATTAATATCACAATTAAGTTTCCTAATAATTCCGTCTCAAATTCAAAGAAAAAAAGAAGCTAGATTAAACATAACATAGAATGAGTAAGTGAAAAAGATAATTATGTATCTAGCTTGTTTTGTGTTTCTATATATATATATATGATCATCATCCTCTTGCATGCATTGCCAAGAGATCGAAAAGAAGATGGATTATCACATGCACAGTTGGTAGGCATGCCCGGCAACTATCTACTTTCTCTGTCATCAATCTTCTTTACTCCAACATGCCTTTCGCAACCACAACAACAACAGTAACAACAAACACCGCAATCTTTTGTTAATCGCTTTTGATAGGATTCAAAGTTTTCGGTCAAGATGATCTACAAAATGAATACATTGTCATCAACAAAAATTAACACTTAGATCATCTCTATGTAGACCTAACAAAAATTGTGACAATAACATGTCTAAGTAAGATTGTTCCCCGAAATCCTAACTCTACTACTTGGTAAGACCGGCATGAAGATATATAATTAATCCAAGGGCTAAAACTTATATTAATGATGAGTAAAAACATGATAGCCGGCGGCTCCGGCCATGATCAATAATGCCAAAAAGATCAAAATAAATAGAACTCACCAACAAACTTTAGAGACGTGCTTTTAGAATTTGTCAAAGAAAAGACTATATATGATATATCTGCGCATCATCATCACGGTAACATGACCAAGCCACCTAGATGATGATGCGCAGATATATAATGTATAGAACCCGGCCACCACCAAAATCACGCTGCTAACTATCTTACAGAACTGCTCCGTCAACCTGTCTGATCACATACCCCAATTGTTGCTTGTATAAAATAACCGATTTAACTTACGTTCCCAAATATTTTAAACAATTAGACATACCCTTGACCTTGGTCATATGATATTGACCAAAAGATAATTTTGACCTAAATGGGCCAATTGATTGATGCTGGAAGCTATTTGCGTAGGCCCGCTGGCCCGTTTTGGCCCGCTCCCAACTTTGGGCCGCCCTTCTTGTCCCACCCATTATTAGTTTTATTTTTTAAAATCCCATCACGTGTTTCATCTCCCAACGTTTAATTTTTGTGTTTTCTCACAACACCACTATAGATCCAGATATGCAAAGTCTAAGGTTGATCTTACCCCCAAAAAAAAAAAGTGTAAGGTTGCAATTTTCTCAAACAAATTTACCCAAATTGGACCATTTTATATATTAAGTCCATGCATCAACACTAATCACACGGTGCTCGATCATCACTATAGATATCCACCACCTCCCCAACCCTGCACCATCCATGGTAATACCATATGGTAGAGACTATCCTCTTAATTACAGAACTTTGTCCAATAATTAACCAAGCTAGCTACCTACCATTCGACTGGTTTAATTAATTACTAGCAGTACATCTCGATCCCACATATATACTTAAAATCTGCTTTCTTCCCAAAAAACCCTCTCGTTTTTAGGATGAGAGATATTTTATATATATATGTAGAACCAGACTGACTGTATACAATAAAGTCAGATGATAGCTAGCTAGGGTTAATGGAGGAATTTTGCAGGACTGTATCTACAATATGGCATTACCATAACACTGTGCTTGGTTGGGGACGTGGTATATATATATATATATACACACCTAGCATCGTGTGTTAGGCAAGTGTTGATGGCGGATTTAATTTTTGTTTTTCTTTTTTCTTTTTTTGATAAAATATATATACATGCAGATGCAGAGCTGCAGCCCAACTGTATATGCATATGCATTAATTGCAAGTATATATATCTACTTTCTCAATCCTCAATCATCTTCGGTCCCTAATATATATATACCTTTCAACAACAAAATATAAAAATTAATGAGCAAATTGTCTTTTCCCCCCAATTACTAATTGAAAAATCATTTACCCCCCTAAATCTTTCAAAAAATCACTAATCCCCCCACTGTTAAAGTTTCCGTCACTTGACCATCCAAAAGGTCAAAACACCATCACGTGCACATCATGTGTCACTGAAAATGACCTAAATGCCCTATCTTTTTAGTAACCCAAGTTAAATGGTTGGGTTAACTGAGACACGTGCCTTTCATCCAAGCTGTCGTTTCTTAACGGCTCAGATTAGAAGAAAAATCACTTACCGTATAATCGAGCAGGAAAGGAAAAAAAAAAATTCTTCTTCATTCTCTCCAACTCCCTAGCCCTAACCTGTTTATCAACACCACTCCCTTTAAAATTCACAATACCCATCCATTAATGTGTTAAATATTACTGGGTTTAAATCAATTCTTTTGCTTTGCATCTCAATCAACAATTAAGATCTTCACTGCATCCATCTCCCCAACCTTGCAAAGACCATCTGTTAGTGCCCATACGTGTGTTCGTTGGGATCGATTAAGGCTTCTCTCAGTCAATTTCTCAAACAGAGCAGCCAGATCCGATAGATTCGTCGTAAGATGGTTGAAATCATGGTAAACCAGGTCACAAATTATGATCTTAAAGAGTTGGTTGCAAAGTTAGTTCCTGAGGTGATTGGAAAGGAGATTAAGAAAGCTACAATGAGCATTTACCCGTTACAAAATATCTTCATTAGGAAAGTCAAGATCTTAAAGGCGCCAAAGTTTGACCTTGGCAAGTTAATGGAGGTTTACGGTGACTACTCTGAGGATGTAGGCGTGAAGGTAGATAGGCCGACTGATGAACCAGTAGCAAAGGCGGAAGCTGAAGTTGTTGGGGCATAGATGAAAGTTTAATCTTTCAATTTTAGTTTCTTGTTTCAATTTTCTTGGAGACTATGGCATGTCTTTCAAAATTTACAATGAACTTAACTAGTAATATTGTACTCATTTTGGTTGATTTTGAGCAGTTGAGGATGCATAATTTCTGTTAAAAAAAATTCCTCAAACAGAGCACATGCCCAGAAGATGAGAAAATTGTTTGAGGAAGCAAGAGTAGTGATCAACTCCATTGAAGAATCAAACATATTGGAAGAATTAGAGAGAAGAGAGAGAGAGAGAGAGAGAAAACCTACCAATGCATCGACACTAATCGCAGAAAGGGCGTAAATAGTGCTTATTACTCTCTTTAATGGTGTATTTGAATATTATCACGAAAAAGGACCAGAAAAATTAATTGGGCATCCTAGATCTGCGAAAGTATAAAATCGATAACAATTTGGATTTTGTTTTCTCTTTTTCTTGATTGCTTCAGACGTTGTAATCTCTATTGATTTCTTCTCCAAATCTTTAGCTTCTTTTTTGAAATCTAATCATTCTCATAGAGTAAGAAAAAGACCCAAATTTGATTAAGCTAATTTGACCCAAATTTGAGAGAGAGAGAGAGAGATTGGTTTCTGTTCAGAAATTTGAAAAAATCTAAGCAAGCTTGGGATTTGAGAAGTGAGTTAGAGAAAACAAGGTGAGTTATATTGGGACTGAGATTTAAGAGGAGGGACGAGGTAGGTTGGAGAAGAGATTTGCAGCCCGAAGGGTTTAGAGTTTTGCAAAAAAAATTCTTCAATTTCTTGATTAAATTTGAGCGAGGGCATCAGAAGTAACAACAGTTTTTAGGGTTTTGAAAAAAAAAATCTTTTGATGTTGAATCGACATGATGGATGAAGAGTAGGAGATGGATGAACATGGCACTTTTCAACTTGGAAGGATGACGATGATGGAAAGGGGTCGAATGGGGTGGAAGAAGGAGTAAAAATTAGGTTAGGTTCTGATCTAATCTTGAGCGTTGGTTAGGGCCCGTTATGATGCTGCCACGTATTAAGTTAACCTAAGGTTTTGGGTTGGGTTGGGTTAGAGAGAAATAGAAGGGTATTGAGGTCTTTTTTTAGGTCACATGTCGTGCACGTGACATGATGTTGACCATTTGGATGGTCAAGTAACGGAAACTTTAACAGTAGGGGGATAAGTGATTTTTTGAAAGATTTAGGGGGTTAAGTGATTTTCTAATTAGCAATTGGGGGGAAAAAGACAATTTGCTCAAAATTAATTAATTAAAATTTCTCCAAAAAAAATGAAAGAAAAAAAATTAAAATGATCGATAGAGAGAATATGAATACCTGCCCATCATCATCAAAAGTGGGTTGAGCATTATTAGTCGATCCCAGGAGAAATATATAGAAAAGGTGGACCCATCAACATTAATTCTATGTAGGACCTACAATTTGTATGATATGGACTGATCTAGTGGTACAGGCCAGGCGGGTACGTACCAGGGTCGTCGTACATGAAGTAACCTACGTAAGGGAAATGGTAAGCCGGCCACAGTAATGCCCCAGGAGGAGAGGTAAGGACATCGGCCTACGCCGCTTAGGAGAGGAATTAAGTTCGACGACTACCAAGAGCACTAGCACATAGTATCATATCATGGAGTGGTGGTGCCAGCCGATTTGATCCACTGATTGTGTGGAACGTTAACCTTGACATCATTGCAGAACTGTCTACTAGTGAGAAAAGTTATCCAGGACTGAATCAACTGATTCAACTTGAAATTTGTTGGGGCAGATTCCTTCCCCGAGTCCATATCGAATCAACCAAACCTGTGTAACATTCACAGTAGAGGCAAGGACCATATAAACCCTAAAAATGTTTCATTCCATACCTTTAAAATGAAGTAACATATAAGTTGATATATGAAACTGCAGGCTGCCTTGGCAGCTACGTCGGAGAGCGGAGGGGCTCCGGCGACTTTGGCTACCCCTCCTCTTTCGTTCGCAAAGGTTCTGGCACCCACTCCAGTGGTGACGGCTGCTGCTTGGGTTCCAGAATATCGGCTTTCTCTGAAAGATGGTATCCCTGCAATTAGGTTCTCTCCTCATGACATGCTCAGATCGGAACAAAAATTGGCGCATGCACTGATCCTCAAGTTCTCAGCTGGTAGACCTTCTATCACTGACATCAAAGCGCATATCGACCTTCACTGGGGCCTTTCGGGGAAATTCGTAGTCGGTATTATTGACCCAAGGCATATTTTATTGCATCTAACTTCGGAAGCAGATGTTATGAAAACTATGGTGAGAGAGAAGAAGCATATCAAAGGGTATTGGTTTCGACTTTTTCGTTGGTCGTCTTCCTTTAATCCCAGAAAGGATTCGAGTATTGCTGCCGTCTGGGTTCTGGTTCCGAGACTCCCCATGAACTTCTATAGCAATGAGATGTTGATCGGCATTGCCGATCGCATTGGCGGCAGATTCCTAAAGGCGGATACTCCGACGCTTGGCTTGTCCAGACCAAGTACTGCTAGAATGTGTGTAGAGCTGGACCTTGCTAAACCAATCACTGAGTCTATCTGGATCTGGGTCGATAAAGATGTAGGTTTTGAACAAGACCTGGTGTATGAATATCTTCCAAAGTTCTGCCTTAAGTGCTCTCTTCAGGGCCACAACTCGATCGAGTGTAGGAAAGATGTCAAATCTGCTACATCGGTGGCCTCCGAAGCTCATATTAATTTAGTTCTGAATGACAAAAAGGAAAATGCTAAGAAAGAAGGAAATGGAAATCAAGTGGTGGAAAGCAATCATGATACTAATAGCAATAAGAAGGTGGACCAAGACGGCTTTCAACAAGTAATTTCTAAGAATACTTGGCGAAAGAAGAAGCAAGTATCCTTTAATGGTGATACGTCGTCAGCGGCGAGGGTGGGAATCATGAGTGATCCTGTGGGAAAGGTAATTGGGGCTACTGATGTTCATATAACGGCTTCGACGACGATCGTGAGGGAAAATGCTACATTCGAAGACCCAAGCGACATGCGCCCTACTACAGTTCCGGTGAGCAAGGTGATAGATAGCAATGGTCGGGTTATGGAGCTTAGTCATGCTCCGGTATCGGGAAGCATGCGGACTCAGGCAGCTGAGAACACCGTGGAAGCAGGCCTCGTCGTTGGCATATGTAGAACTAAGGCGGGAGTTAGAGAGGAGTGCGCAACTGAAGGTGGAAAACAGGTCGGGCATAATGGGGAGGAGGGTGTCGCCGGCGTGATGTCCGGCACACCGTCTATAGCAGGGAAAGCAAGCACAGGCCGATGTGGTGATGTTCTTCAGCAGGTGGGGCCCACCGAGCATGCTGGTCGGCCAGCATGTTTGTTGTTTAACACGCCTGATGTAGCCAGAGCAGATTTGTTTCTCACGCCTGCTGTAGTGGATTCAAACAATAGTATTCAAATAAAAAACAGCAAAATGAATGCAAGCAGTGGGTCCACCTATGTCGACTTAGTGAAGGATAATGCACTTCTGATTGCTCCCAGTGAGTACGAGTCATCTGCTAAGATCACACATGGAATCTTTGGGAGCAATTGTGAAGTTGATAAGCAAGAGGGGCCCACTGAAAGTGCTGGTCGCACATCATGTTTGGTTTTGTCCACGGCTGTTATCGAGGTTTCAAACTCCACTATGAATATAAAAGATCTGAACACTACAGTTGGGTCCAACCAGGCAGATGTTTTGAGGGAAAATAAAAAAGTCACTACTGATTCATTTCGTGGTGATGGTGGTAAGGAAGTAGTAGTGGGTAGTCTTCACCCCGACGTTTTCGATGAGGGAGGTCCATCAATTATTCCGAATACTTCAATTACCGTTGTGGAGGGAGATGAGGCATTTGGCAACCCTAATATTTCGCCCACACAGACCACTCCTACTAATTTAGAACCATCCATCCCCTCCGTCCCTATCACTGATTTGGTCCCCAAAGAAATCTTGAATTCGAGCAAACCTCTTACAAAATCTCAGTTTCTTTCTTTTATCAAGTCTAAAGATTTGAAGGAGGTGGTAGAGGCGTATGGTGAGGATATAGTTTATGATGCGATAAAAAACTTAGTTGAGGAACATCGCTGGAATAAAGCAGGGAAGCGTTCGGCTGCTCAGGGGAGTGAGAATTGTATCTCTAAGTCGTACACTTCGTCTGAAAGGGTTTTTGAGCTTCCTGATCGTCTCCTGCCTGTGGGGACGACAAGGATTCAGTCCCACAACACTAAAATTCGAGCGGCTGCAACGAATCCCTCAGTTTATTACAGCTTTCAAGGGATACAAGTACAACCTACCCTACCTATTGGTACTCATCATATGATTACTAGAGCTAAAGCTGATACCCTTAAGTCGGATATCCCTCCGACAAAAAATATTTTGGAGAATTTTAACCCTGCTGGTCTATTTGTGGACCTTTCTATCCCCCACAACCCTTCTCACGTTGTAGACGAGGACAATGATGCAAATTATTATGATTACGAGGTGAGCGAAACAGAAGAGGAAGAAGAAGAAGAAGATATAGAGGATATCCGTAAACGCCTGTTAGAGTATGAGAAGACTCATTCTGATATAGAGCGGCGTGGCTCGATGGGCCGTAGGAAAAAGTCCAATCGTCATCGTAGTCGTTGATTTGTCTTCTGTATTTGCTTTTGAGTAGTGTTTTTTTGTTAGGGGTTTTGGCTTGATGTTCCCCCCTTTTTGTTCTCCTCCTTTTGATTGAATAAAATTTCCTCTTTGAGGTTTTCCAAAAAAAAAAAAAAAAGATCCACTGATTGTTCCTGCCCTAGCCTCCCAGAAGACACAATATGTAGATGTATCTGCAATCCATCGAAAATAACATAGAATCGATGATTAGTAGAAACTGAAACTTGCCCCAAGTTGTGTATAAATAATGATCGAGAAACTGGAAATAATTGAAAGCCCTAATTAATTAGTTAGTTAATAAAGACTTGATCACCAATTAAGGTGTATCACTAATTAATGATGTGAAACTGGAAATAATTGAAAACCCTTATAAGGTCGACCCTAATAGCTAGTAAGTTGAAACTTGATTATCAAGTTGTACAAAATTAAATAACAGATTTTACTAATTAACCTTACAAATATTTTCAAATATTAGACAAACGGTGATAACTTACTCCCCTCTTCCTTAGACAAAACTTCGACCTTGGTCATATGATATTGACCAAAAGAAAATTTTGACCTTGAATTCATGGCCCAACTGAGTGATGCAGGGAGCTATATTCGTGTAGGCCCCATCAACAACAACCAAAAAATAGAATTGGTAGACAAGGATTATTAGTGCAATTTCCTTGACCCACTTGCATGTCGGTGAACAATACCCCATCAATCTATTGGGACCCAAAATGGTCAATAAGAGTCCGTCCCACCATCATGTTGGAGTTTGACGAGTCCACTTGAATAGGATGCTGTGTGGAGTTATGTTTCGTTGTTTACCTACGTTGTTTTTTTAATCCGGGGACTTATATATGTTTACCCACGGTTCAATCACCATCCAACAAGTTTTAACATGGGTCAATAAAACATAAATGTGTACATCATGATATAGCGATGTTAATAAAAATCAGATCATTTTAAAACCTTTAACTATACCAACAAAAGTTGTTCGAAATTATTAACTATAGTAACAGGCTCGCTTCATACTTGAATAATGTAAAAAAAACTTTAGGAATGCCCTTCTGAAAGTTCTCAAAGAATACCACCAATTGCAAGGTACTTCCAATGACATATTTTGACAAAATACCACTTACCCTACCATGCCTGCACCCTCTGTGGTGTTGGTGTTGCTATTGTTACTATTGTTGTTGTTGACGATGACAAGTACGGGCACTAAAGAAGAGCGAGGAAAAACAAAGAAGATACTTGCAGAGATGCAAACCAACTTTACATGCGATATCGATCTTTTTTGGTTAGGCAACGCAGAAAAAACAGAAACAAGAAGATCATCAGATATATAATCTCTCATGTCACTCACTGTCTTGCTCAATGAATCCTTCTCAAGCCTTGAGTATCTTTAAATTTAATCCCGAATTATTAAGAGCTTTTGTTGTAATTAAATAATATAAGCAAAATTAACTAAACGAATTAGAAGCATTCATGGCTAATAATTCCATTTAATTAATTCCTTTAGATTATATTAATATCACAATTAAGTTTCCTAACAATTCGGTCTCAAATTCGAAAGAATAAAAAAAGCTAGAGTTGTAAAAATAAGTAAGAGCTAGAAAGAGATAATTATATATCTTGTTTTGTTCCTCGTCTTGCATCGCCAAGAGATCGAAAAGAAGAAGGATTATCACATGCACAGTTGGTAGGCATGCCCAGCAACTATCTACTTTCTCTGTCATCAATCTTCTTTACTCCAACATACCTTTCAGTGACAACAACAACAATAATAACAACAACACCGAAATCCTTTGTTAATTAATCACTTTTGATAGGATTTAAAGTTTTAGAATGATGTATTTTCTGTGAATTGAGATGATCTACAAGATGAATAACATCATCATCAACAAAAATCAACCCTTACGTCATGGACCCAACAAAAATCCTAACAATAACATGTCTAAATAAGAATGTTCCCCGAAATCCTAACTCTACTACTTGGTAAGACCCGTAAGAAGTTATATAACTAATCCTAGGGCTAAAATTTATATTAATGATGAGTAAAACCTTGATAGCCGGTGGCTCCGGCCATGGGTAATGTCAAAAAGCTCAAAATAATTAGAATCCACCACCAAACTTTAGAGACGTGCTTTTAGAATTTGTCAAAGAAAAGACTATACATGATATATCTGCGCATCATCATCACGGCAACATGACCAAGCCACCTTGATGATGATGCGCATATATATAATGTATAGAACCCGGCCACCACCAAAATCACGCTGCTAACTATCCTACAGAACTGCTCCGTCAACCTGTCTGATCACATACCCCAATTGTTGCTTGTTTTGCACTCCTTGAAGACACAATTAAGCTGAAAGTGAAACACATCACCCAAGTTGTATATATAATAGCAAACTGATGAAAACCCTAATTTGTAAGTTGAAACTTGATCAACAAGTTGTTGTATAAATAATGGCAATTAGAAATAATTGAAAACCCTAATTAGTAAGTTGATAAAACTTGATCAACACAACACAAGTTGTATATATAATAACCGATTTTACTTACGTTCCCAAATATTTTTAAACAATTAGACATAACCCTTGACCTTGGTGATATTATATTGACCAAAAGATTATTTTACCTAAATGGGCCAATTGAATGATGCTGGAAGCTATTTGCCCGTTTTGGCCCGCGCCCGCCCAACTTTGGGCCGCCCTTCTTGTCCCACCCATTATTGGTTTTATTTTTCAAAATCCCATTCTGTGTTTCATCTCCCAACGTTTAATTTGTGTGTTTTCTCACAATACCACTATGGATGCAAAGTGTAATGTTGCAATTTTCTCAAACAATTTTCCCAAGTTGGACCATTATATATTCAACGATCGTAATTAGCCTATCAACACTAATCACACGACGGTGCTCGATCATCACTATAGATATATATCCACCACCTCCCCAACCCCGCACCTTCTATGGTAATGCCAAATGGTACTCATCGTCCTCTTACAGAACTTTGTCCACTAACCTACCATCCCTTTAAACTCTTCCTCTTCGAGCACCTTTATTCTCAAAGAGGTGAAGTCCTTGGACGGAGAATTTAAAATGAAGGAGTTTTTGAGACGAGAGATTTTAGGTATATCAAACCGGAATATGGGTAAACTAATCAGATGATAGATAGGTTAATAATGGAGAGGAGTTTTGTAGGACCGTGAGCACAATCTGGCATTACCATAACTATGCTTGGTTGGGGACGTGATAGATATACATATAGTGATCAGCTAGCATTGTGTGATTGGTACGTGTTGATGGATTTAATTAGGATTTTTTTTTTGTATCGATGATGAAAGACAAATAAATAGATATATATATATATAGTTGCAGAGCTGCAGCCCAAGATCCTAATTAATTAATTAATTAAATTAAGCCAATGCATCAACACTAATCATACGATGCTGGATCATCACTATAGATATCCACCACCTCCCCAACCCTGTACCTTCCATGGTAATGCCAAATGGTAGACACAATCCTCTTAATTACAGAACTAAATTTGTCCAATAATTAACCTAGCTACCATTCGACTGGTTTAATTAATTAATTACTAGCAGTACGTCTCGATCCCACATATATACTTAAAATCTGCTTTATTCCCAAAAAAACCATCTCGTTTTTAGGATGAGAGATATTTTATATATATACGATAAGTCAGATGATAGCAGCTAGGGTTAATGGAGGAGTTTTGCAGGACTGTATCTACAATATGGCATTACCATAACACTGTGCTTGATTGGGGACGTGGTAGATATATATATATAGTGATCACCTAGCATCGTGTGTTAGGCAAGTGTTGATGGCGGATTTAATTTTTGTTTTTGTTTTTTTCTTTTTCTGATATATATATATATATATATATTGCAACTATAATATATCTACTTTCTCAATCCTCAATCATCTTCGGTCCCTCATATATATATATATATATATACATTTCAACAATAAAATATAAAAATTAATTAATTAAAATTTCTGATGGTGTGAGTTAACTTTGAGAATATATATACCTGCCCATCATCATCAAAAGTGGGTTGAGCATCATTGGTCGATCCCAGGAGAAATATATAGAAAAGGTGGACCCATCAACATTAATTCTATGTAGGACCTACAATTTGTGATGATATGGACTGATCTAGTGGTACAGGCCAGGCGGATACGATAGATATAGCGTTACCAGGGTCGTCGTACAGGAAGTGAACCAGGAGGAGAGGTAAGGACATCGATCGGCCTACGCCAGAGGAATTAAGTTCGAGGACTATCTACCAGGAGCACTAGCCGATGTATCTGCAATCCATCGAAAATAACAGAGAATCGATGATTAGTAGAAACTAGAAAGTGAAACTTGCTACAAGTTGTGTATAAATAATGATTGAGAAACTGGAAATAATTGAAAGCCCTAATTAATTAGTAAGTTAATAAAGACTTGATCACCAATTAAAGTGTATCACTAATGATGACGAGAAACTGGAAATAATTGAAAACCCTAAGGTCTGAACCAAATTTTTCAAAATTGGTTGAACCTAAGTTGGACCTTTAATTTAATATAATTATTTCCAGTCCACGTCAAAAGAAAATTTTCCAAACCGCAATTGGTGGTATCCCTAAACTTCGACCTTGGTCATATGATATAGACGAAAAGAAAATTTTGACTTTCAATTTATGGCCCAACTGAGTGATGCATGAAGCTATATTCGTGTAGGCCCCATTGTTAATTATTTCTGATTAGCAGGAAGCTATATTCGTGCAGGAAGTAAAGTTTTATTTTTTAGGAAAGTTACTATTTGATTAGTTTGCAGTGGCTGAATAAATATTACTACAACAACCAAAAAAGAATTGGTGGACAATAAGGATTATTAGTGCAATTTCCTTGACCCACTTGCATGTGGGTGAACAATACCCCGTCATTCTATTGGCGAGCTGCGGTAGTCTGGGGACTCAAAATGGTCAATAAGAGTCCATCCCAGACTCAAAATGGTCAATAAGAGTCCATCCCACCGTCATGTTGGAGTTTCAGTCCACGTCAATAGGATGCTGTGTGGAGTTATGTTTGGTTGTTTAATTACGTTTTTATATTTTTTTTTATCGAGGGACTTATATAACGTGTTAACAAAAATTAGATCATTTTAAAATTTTTAATAAAAGTTGTTCAAAATTAACTATAGTAACAAGATCGCTTCATACTTGAATAATGTAAAAAAAAACTTTAGGGATGCATGCACCCTCAGTGGTGTTGGTGTTAGTGTTGGTGTTGGTGTTGGTGTTGTTACTATTGTTGTTATTGTTGTTGACAATGACAAGTACGCGCACTAAAGAAGATGGATGAAAAACAAAGAAGATATTTGCAGAGCTGCAAACCAACTTTACATGTGATATCTATCTTTTTTTGGTTAGGTAATAATGCAGACAAAACAGAAACAAGAAAATCAGATATATTAGATCTTTTATTACGTCAGTCACTGTCTTGCTCAATGAATCCTGCTCAAGCCGTAATTATCTTTAAATTTGATCCCGAATTATTAAGAGCTTAATTTTGTTGTAATTAAATATAAGCGAAATTAACTAAAGGAATTAGAAGCATTAACATGGCTAATAATTCCGTTTATTTAATTTCTTTGGTTATATTAATATCACAATTAAGTTTCCTAATAATTCAGTCACAAATTCAAAAAGAAAAAAGAAGCTAGATTAAACATGTATAACATAGAATGACTAAGAGAAATTAAGAGATTATTATATATCTAGCAGCTTGTTAATTAGTCACTTCTGATAGGATTTAAAGTTTTAGACGGATGTGGTTTTCGGTGAAGATGACCTACAAGATGAATAACATCAATCATCAATAAAAATTAACCCTTAGCTCATCTCCATGTTGACCTAACAAAAATCATGACAAATGTCTAAATAAGAATGTTCCTCGAAATCCTAACTCTACTACTTGGTAAACCGGCATGAAGATATATAACTAATCCATGGGCTAAAACTTATATTAATGATGAGTTGATTTTCCCCACAAAAACCAAATCGATAATTTGTTAAAAATTAAAGTGCCGGTAAATTGGTGTTGGTGACGCCAAAAAGCTCAAAATAAATAAAACCCACCACCAAACTTTAGGGGCCAAACGTAGGCTCCCATCATGTAATATTAAAAACTATCAAAAAAAAAAAAAAAAACTTAAGGGATGTGCTTTTAAAATTTGTCAAAGAAAAGAGGATATACCTGCGCGCATCATCATCATCATGCACGTACGGCAACATGACCAAGCCACCTTGATGATGATGATGACGCGCAGGAATATATAATGTATAGAACCCGGCGCCACCACCAAAATCACGGTGCTCCATCAACCTGTCCTCCCATATACCTAAATTCTATCCTCCGTATACCCTGATTGTTGCTTGTTTTGCCCTCCCAAAGGACACAATAGTTTGAAGTGAAACTTAATAACCCAAATTGTTTATATAATAGTGAAAACCCTAATTTGCAAGTTGGAAACTTTATCACCAAGTTAAGTTGTTGTATAAATAATAGCAAATGGAAATATTGACAAAAAATCAAATAAAATAGCAAACGGAAATAATTGAAAACACTAATTAGTAAGTTATTAAAACTTGATCACCGCCATACAAATTGTATAAAATAACCGATTTTACTTACGTTCCCAAATATTTGAAACAATTAGACGTACCCTTGACTTTAGTCATATGATATTGACCAAAACAAAATTTTGTTTTAAATGGGCTAATTCAATGATGCAGGAAGCTATTTGCCTTGGCCCGCTGCCCCGTCTTGGCCCGCCTCCTTTGACCCGCCCATTGTTATTTTAGTTTGTTAAAATCCTATCTTGTGGTTCATCTCCCAACGTTTAATTTTTGTGTTTTCTCAAAGCACCACTATGGACCTAGATATGCAAAGTGTAAGGATGCACATCACACGTGCCAATCCATTGTGTTACATATGGCTCGTAATCTCGAAACGCAGTGATTCATGAATCATCTTGATGATATAAATGCTAGAATCAACACGAAAATGGGGTCAAAGTCCTCTTTTTTTTTTAGCGAGTACAACCACTTTTTGATTTATAAATCCCCCTTCCCTTTGTCAATTTTGAAAAAATTTAAAATTTTCATACCCTAAATACCCTAGTCTCTTTTAAAGTGTGGAATTTGACTATTTTTGTTTGTGGAAAAGCGATGACATGGAAGAAAAATAAAAAATGATATTTTTTAAATTCAAAATGCTATAACTTTAAATTTATAAATTACATTTTGACAAAATTTATATTGTTGAAAAGTAATCTTTAAGATTTTCAAAACGAGACTAGATAAAAATGCCAAATTTTTAAAAAAAGAAACGCAATGCAACTATGTAAATCTTAAATTGTATAATGAAAAAAACTCAAAAATTTACAAGTGCAGCCTTAGTTACAGTATATCACCGTTTCGAAAAGTTTGAATATATATATATATATATTAAATTATTTAATTCTAATGGCACAGTGCCAAGACGCTAATAGTACCATGGACGAAATACTTGAATTGTGTTATTTTAAAATTCGAACCATTCATACCCACAAAACATTTAATTTATTTATATAATCAATGTGAATGGCTACAATCTATTCATACTTACTACCAAACTATTTTTTTTTTTAAGAGAAAGGGTAATATATATTCAAGATGAACTCAAATCTAGCTCACAAAAAGATGAAAGAATACAGAAAAGGGCCAAAGCAAGGGCTCAGAAAAAAAAATAAGTAAAAATAAAATAAAATAAAGAATACAAAGGATACATAGAAGATAAAGATTACACAATAATAATCATCTCCAATCTCGTCACAAGGTCTTTAAATGAGCATCCATAAAACACGTTATCCATTGAGTCTCAGCGAAAAAGAGTTTTCTTAATGCTAATAAAGATATATATATATATATATATATATAGTGATCCGCTACCATCTTTTGTTAGACAAGTGTTGATGGCGGATTTAATTATTTAGGATATATATACATGCACTGCATGCATTAATTGCAACTATATATCATCCTCAATAATCTTCAGTCCCAAATACCTTTCAACAACAAAATATAAAAATTAATTAATTAAAATTTCTCAAAAAATAAATAAAAAATAAAAAAATTTAAGATGATCGATAGAGAATATGTATACCTGCCCATCATCATCAAAAGTGGCTTGAGCATTGGACCCAGCTGGAGAAATAGAAAAGGTGGACCCATCAACAATTCGGACCCACTGTGATGCCTACAATTTGTATAATATGGACTGATCTAGTGGTACAGGGGGTACGATAGATACACCGTTACCAGGGTCGTCGTACATGAAGTGACCCACATAACGGAAATGGTGAGCCGGCCACAGTAATGCCCCAAGGAGGAGAGGTAAGGACGTCGGCCTACACGCCGCTTAGGAAAGGAAGTTCGACGACTACCAAGAGCACTAACACATAGTATCATATATCNAATTGATGATGAGATAGAAGATCATTCTAACTCAAACTCAGACTCTGAATCTCTTGCATACACTCTCAATAAGAGATCACCAACCCCTATTCATATCTCTAATGATTCAGATGTCTCATTGCAGGATATGGCAAATCTTTTCAAAGAAGATCCAGATCAAGATTACAATCATCCACAAATCCAAAGATCGTTGTCAATGGACTCCCATCTCAGACGCTCTCAAGAAAAACCTTTCACAATCCACCACAAATATGGTTTGCGAAAACACCTCTCCAGAAAGCTCGTGCAACTCTCCACCTGGATTCAGCCACCAACAACCTCTTATCTCATCAAAGCTTTCAAGAGAATCCAAGCGTCTAGATGTTTCTCTATCCGAAGCCCTCTCCCTGTCCGCTAGAGTTTCTCGTCCTTCAAGAGGGAAAGGCCGACTAGTTCAAGAATGAATCCAAAAATCCTCTCGTGGAATGTCTGGGGCTTATGCTCCAGAAAGAAAAGGGAAGCTGTCAGGAGGTTAATACGGTACTCCAAACCAGANTTTTCTGTCCATTTTAATAGCTGTGTTTTCAGCTGGGACTGTATTTTTATGTAACTATATTATTTCTGCATAGGTGAATCAGGCCATTTTGTATATTTTAACCACCTACACAATACCTAGATTCACCTAGGTCTGGACTCTTGTAATCTTTTAATTACTTTGTTTTTATATAAATTTCCGTTCATGCTCAAAAATAATATATATATCATGGCTATGAGACTAATCTTACAAAATAATTAGTCGTTGGTTCGAATAAAATCAACGTGGGCACATAGAAAGTACATGCAAAAGGGAGTAAAGGATCCGCTCTCAACTGAGTGATGCTGGAAGCTATATTCGTATAGGCCCCACTGTTAATTATTTCTGATTAGCTACTTAATTAAATAGATTTTTACTTTTTATGAAAGTTACTATTTGATTAGTGTGCAGTTGCTGAATAAATATTACAACAACAACAACCTAAAAATTGGTAGACAAGGATAATTAGTGTAATTTCCTTGACCCACTTGCATGTGGGTGAACAATACCCCGTCATTCTATTGGCGAGGTGCGGTAGTCTGGGGACTCAAAACGGTCAATAAGAGTCCATCCCACCATCATGTTGGAGTTCGAGTCCACGTCATGTAAGGATGCTGTGGAGTTATGTTTCGTTGTTTATGGAGTTCGAGTCCACGTCATGTAAGGATGCTGTGGAGTTATGTTTCGTTGTTTACCTACGTTTTTGTTTTTTGGGCAATTTGGCGTTTAGGCCCTAGGTTTCGTCCGGTACGACTTTTTGGGCCCCAATGTTGTCCAATTCATAATTTAGGCCCTGAATTCCACTTTTCCGTCCACAGACTGTTTTCTTTTTTTTCTTTCTCTTCCCATTTTACCTTGCGTCCTCAATTACTGACTTACTGTACTGACTGACTGAATTACTGACGCAGTCTGCTGATTCTGACGCAATCCAGTAATTATTTTCTTTCCCCATACATTTGAATTAAATCTTGATTGACGTTTGTAAGAAAACGTCTTTTCTCATACAACGGCCATGAGTAAAACTTTTTATCTTTAGATCAAACTAACCCATTTGATCTATGGATCAAACTGTACCTTAACGTCATAATCGTCTTTGAAGGTCTGAATGCCATAAGGGTTACCATAATCGTGTTTGAAGGTCTGAATGCCATTATCGTCTTTGAAGATCTCTGAATGCCAGTGCATCATCGTCTCCAGAGTGAGATTTTGATCGTTCTCCAGTGCATCATCATCTTCTCAAATCCATAAAGGTTAGTTTGTAAACCCTAATGCCAAATCTCCATTGCATCCCGTTACTGTATCTTTACATAGGTTTTAACAATTAGATGATGTTGGAAAAACTTAGACGAGGTTTTAACACTTATGAAGATGGTTCTCAAACCTAGACTAGGTTTACACACTGAAAAATTATGTTTGAAACTTAGAATAGGTTACACACTGAAGTTTGAAACTTATACTAGGTTTTGTGAACGAAAGACATGTGCAATGGGTTATATAGGTTAAGGGTTGAGCAAATTACTGTATATATTTTGTTGTTTGTGAGTTTGTGGGGACCATATTTGTGATTTCCTTCTCAAATTATTTTGATTCCTTATGCTCTGAGTTTGTTGGGACCATATTTGTGATTCCCTTCTCAAATTGTTCTGATTCCTTATGCTCTGAGTTTGTGGGTACCATATTTGTGATTCCCCTAAAAAATTGTTGTTTATTATGCATTAACTGTGTGTGGGAACCATATTTGTGATTCCCCTAAAAAATTGTTGTTTATTATGCATTAACTGTGTGTGGGAACCACACTCCCTTAAAAATTTGTTGTTTATTGCAGGAGTCCTGTACTGATTAAGAAATGAAAACAAATACACCTACTGTAGTTGATATCCAGGTTCATTATGACGGTCAGTGGAAAGATGATGTGGAGTATGATTATGCATACTATAAAGATTATTCAGGGGGGTCCTTTTTATTAATTGAAGATGTACCAACATCACTCCCCTCTGAAATGACTTTCCTTGGTTTTATATCAGTCATTACCGAAGAACTAAATCTGCCACCTGGACAGTCAATTCATTTATGGACCATAATCCAAAGTGAAAACCTTCTTTGTGAGGTTATCAATGATAGTCAATTACAGACTATATTTGAGTTGGCTAGGCCTAACAAGGGTGGCGGCTTTCTACATTTTTTGTGGAAACTGATGTGGTAGAAAGGCCCCCATCCCCACTTACTTTGTTGCTCCAATGGAAGCCAAAGAGGAAAAGGTTCAAAAAATGTTACCCATGGAAAAAGAAGAGAAGAGGGTTAGAAACAGGCATTCTCAACCTCAGGTAGATGATGTTACAGTTAAACAAGAACCACTGGAACAGGGGAACCCATATAAAGAAGCTCAAGAACAGGGAAATGTGCCCTGTATGCATGCTATAACCATCTTAGTTCCTAGAAGAGAAGACTTGGCAAGGTAAATTACATTATACTAATTTAAATACCTTTAAATTATGCATGTTTAATTTCATTGATTGATTTAGATAGGTTATTTATTTGTGTTCCTGGTACTGCAGTCCTTTTTTTACTGTCAAAGCATTCTCTAACACATATGCTGACAAGATAACACCATTAGCAGACAGCTCATAATGGGATGAGATGTTTACTATATTGCTTTGTTAGGCCTAAAATTTAAGTATGTTTATGTGCTTTGATGTGAATTTTGCTTTACTATACATTGTGCTATGTTATTTCCAGTCCCCCTTCTTAGTGGAGCTACCAAAATCAAAGAGGAGAACTGGTAGACCTAGAACTCAGAGAAGAAGAGAGACTGTTGAACTTGCTCAAACCAGAAGTAAAACAAATAGATGCAGGTTGGGCATTGTTTATTATGATAGTTAATTACATTTGTTTGTGTAATGTAAAATGGATTAAAACTAAATAGTTCTCTATCATGAATTTTGCAGAAAATGTGGATTCACAGGTCACGACAAAAGAAGTTGTCAAGGCCCACCCACTGCTGTAGGTGTTGGGGTTTATGCCCTAAAATAATTTAAATTGACAATGTTGATAAATTATATTTATTAATGAGCATGATATTATATTATTACTTTATCCATATGATGGATTAAGTGTTGTTCACAAGATGATGTTGTAAGTAAATTATTTGTATGAAGTGTTCATACATGGAGAGATGTAATTTACTAGTTCCTCATATTCTTGTATAGTTCATAGTCAGTGATGAATCTGAACAATTCATCTGATAAGACTATAACACACTAGACTTCTATATTATAGGGTGATGTATCTCCATCACCGGAGTGGCGACTCTAAGTCAGTGTGTTGGTGTATTAGGAATACACTGAACAGGTCAGACAGAATACTTTTTATATTATTGTCAGCATATAAAAAGATTCTGTAAAACTTGCTAATTGCAAATGTCCTAAATTCTGAGAGCAGAGTATACCCTACAAGTTGGTTTCTACTCACTTTGATCTACCAAACAGTGAGGTCAGACAACGCAAACGTGATCCAATATTCTGGGTAGGTTGGGTGGTCGAAATCACTTAGTGGGATTACTTTGTGTCAATAAGGAATCCACACCAAAATGATATTCCCTTGAGAGCCTAATCAAGAGTATTAATTATTCTAGACTGCGCAGTGATCCTATAAAATGTTTATTGGATTATTAGAATAATTATAATGGTATGATATGGCAGGCAAGGACTAAGATGTAATTACTCGAAAGGTGCTGACATTAATAGTTAATGTTACCTTGGTGTATATTACGAATATCAGTTAAGTGGAGGGACTATTTGCTGGTATAACGAGTGAAGGGCTTCTGAATAATATTCATTTACTTGAGAGTATTCAGTTGCAGTTATTTAGTGGACTTAACTGCAATTAGATTTATTATTTGAGAATTATATGAGATATATGGACCTCAAAGTAATAAATCAAAAGCTTAAGTAAGTGGGGCCCATATGGACCTAACTTGGAGCTAAAGATATGGGAAGAGAGTCTTTCTCTATAAATAGAGATAGGGTTCATAAGATAGCCCACCCTAACTTGTGTATCTAAAACTCTCTCCCAATTTAGAATTCAAGTTATGACCTTTATGGTTTTAGAAACCCAAAATTCGTAATATATTCCCGTTAGAATTTAAAATCGAGTTTTGAGGCACTTAGGAGTAGAATTAGAGATTTTCTATGTCACGTAAAGTTGTAAAAAATTCGATTTCCTTTAAAAAGCATATATCATATAGGCGAATCGGATCAACCGTTAGAGAATTATGATTGAAATACAGTTGTTGTATCTTTTCGGATTTTCGACGACTGATCCAGAATGTGCGAGGAAGATTTGGGATTACATGTAAGCGTTTAAACGGTATGTATCTGATCTTTAAGTTATTGTTTTAATTTATGCATCATCATGTGATCCTCTAAAGGGAAAATAATTATTTATTTTCGCTGCACAATTTAATCTAGACCCTATTTTCCCCAACAATGGTATCAGAGCAGGCTTGATGCACTGCATGAATTATTACATGAAATTTTTTTATTTAAGGTTGTTCCTGATTATTTAAGAGTTTGATTGATCCAAAATATTTAGGGATTAAAGTTATGTCAATGAGATTGATAAGGGTTGGATTAATTTTTGGTAAAAGGTCTATTTACAAAGATTAGATTGGGATCCAAGAAAAAGAAAATAGTTTTCTTGATTTTCTTAGTATTCCTGTTGTTCTTGACCAAAAGAAAGGGTTTCTAATTCTTCAAGAAAGAAAAGGATTAAAAGTGTGTTTTAATCGGTTTAACAAAAATTAGTAGTTCTTGTTTATTAATTTTATTTGATTCAAGAAAAGGTTTTAATAAAATAAAAATGGGCAAGGGGTCGTGGGTTAGTTTTAGGATTTCTTTAGTTAAATTGTTTAATTAAAGAAAATTTTAACTAGAAATTTTAATTGGTTAAAGTGTTTAATTAATTAAAAGAAGTTTCTAATTAAAGGATTTATTAATTACACTAAATTTCATTACATGTAATGGTTCGACCATTTCTGTTGACTTTATTGTTAGGGTTTTATATATAACCTTTAGGGTCTGTTTGGTTTAGAAATTAAGAAAAGTGTTTTCTTAAATATTTGTTTGGTTATAGATTAAGGGATAACCCAAAACTGTTAAGAGGTGACCTGAAATTGTTATGGGGGTAAACCAAAATTGTCAAGAGGTTACCTGAAACTATTATGGGGTAACCCAAAATCGTTAAGGGGTGACCTAAAATTGCTATGGGGTAACCCAGAATTGTTAAGGGGTTACTTGTTGATTGTTATGGGGTAACCCACGAACTGTTATGGGGTAACCCACGGACTGCTATGGGGTAACTCACGAACTGTTATGGGGTAACCCACGGACTGCTATGGGGTAACCCATTGACTGTTAAGGGGTAATCCAGTAACTGTTAAGGGGCGACCCATTAGCAATTAAGTGCTGTTTGGCTTCACATACTAAGGAAAAAGTATTTTTTCTTAAGTGCTATTTGGTTTGACATATTAAGGAAAAAGTGTTTTTTCTTTAGTATTGTTTGGCTAGGTATAATTAAGAAAAAGAGTTTTTTCTTAAGGAATGTTTGGATTGAGTTAAGATAAGTTATTTTGGGATAGGTTAAGGTATAAGGATTTGGGTTAGGAGGTGTTTGGATGTGGACATAGTTAGGGACTATTTGGTTAGTTCACTCTAACCAATGACCCTACCCAGTCGCCTATGTACAGACCCGTTGGCCCGATCCGACAACCCGGTAACCTGACCAAAATTGCTGACCCGATAACCTAATTTCCAAACTCGTTTACTCGGTCCGTGGACTCGCGGTCCAACCCGTGGGTCAGCTCGCAGGCCAGATCGACCTAACCCATTCAACTCGCACATTAACCCGACTAGACCAGATCGGATAACACATGGTTCAACCTGTGAGTTAGCCCGTGGTCCAACAAGGTTGTGGCATATATGGAGCGCACGTGTGTGCATGTGTGTGGTGCAT
>MVGT01001846.1:46264-84217 GCA_002174775.1 Macleaya cordata
GCTTAGGAAAGGAAGTTCGACGACTACCAAGAGCACTAACACATAGTATCATATATCGGCTATGAGACTAATCTTACAAAATAATTAGTCGTTGGTTCGAATAAAATCAACGTGGGCACATAGAAAGTACATGCAAAAGGGAGTAAAGGATCCGCTCTCAACTGAGTGATGCTGGAAGCTATATTCGTATAGGCCCCACTGTTAATTATTTCTGATTAGCTACTTAATTAAATAGATTTTTACTTTTTATGAAAGTTACTATTTGATTAGTGTGCAGTTGCTGAATAAATATTACAACAACAACAACAATCTAAGAATTGGTAGACAAGGATAATTAGTGCAATTTCCTTGACCCACTTGCATGTGGGTGAACAATACCCCATCATTCTATTGACTGGGGACTCAAATTTTGGTACCTAAACTACCCTTCTCGTTGTTAAACACGTATACTTCTAATTGTTTTTGCTTGTAGGGACAACATAGTGACACATGACGAACTTAAAATCACTTTTGAGTCGGCTCAACTATCGACTCGGCTCGGCTAAAAACTTAAGACAAGTTCTAGAAAGTACAATTACTTTTCACAAACCCTCCTCTCTCTTACCATCGAACCTCTTCAGAAACCCAATTATTAATTTTTTTTTTTTTTCCAAAATCAACTATGAAGAAGAGATCACGAACCTGGAGCATCACCGATTTGACTAATTCATTATCTCATGGTCCTCTTACATAACTTTGATCACAATATCTTAAAATGAGGGAGTTTTTAGGAGGAGAGAATTTAGGTATATATGGATAAACTAGTTAGATGATATATATAGGTTAGTGTTGAGAATAGTCCAACATGGGATATGAGAGCCTAGCAAACCCAATATATAATGATCTTGGGTCACATCACTCATTGCCAATTAGTTTTGAGTTGGAAGCCCACAAACTTAATATAGTATCAAAGCGCACGCCCACACGTGATAGGCTTAATAGCCACACGTGCTCCATGTCACCCAAAAAAAAGAGTTTCACGTGTTAGGTTCAAAAGAACCCCACACGTGAGGGGGCGTGTTGAGAATAGTCTCACATGAGATATGAGAGCCTAGCAAACCTAATATATAATGATCTTGGATCACACCACTCATTGCCAATTGCGTTTTGAGTTGGAAACCCACAAACTTAATAATTAGGAACTTAATAATTAGGTTAGGTTAATGGAGGAGTTTTGTAGGACCGTGAGAACAATATGGCACTACCATAACTGTGCTTGGTTGGGAACATGGTAGACATATATATAGTAAGCATCGATCCTGTGATTAGTACGTGTGTTGATGGATTTAATTAGGATTATTGTTTTTTTTTTGTTGTTGTTGTGCATGATGAAAGACAAATATATATATATATTGCAGCGCTGCAGCCCAACTGTATGTACGTACGTACATGATATCATCATCTTAATTAATTAAATTAAGCCCATGCATCAACACTAATCACACGATGCTCGATCATCACTATAGATATCCACCACCTCCCCAACCCTGCACCTTCTATAGTAATGCCATATGGTAAAGACAATCCTCTTAATTACAGAACTTTGTCCAATAATTAACCTAGCTACCTACCATTCGACTGGTTTAATTAATTACTAGAAGTACGTCTCGATCCCACATATATACTTAAAATCTGCTTTCTTCCCAAAAAAAACCATCTTGTTTTCAGGATGAGAGATATTTTAGGTATATCCTATCATATATGTAGAACCAGACTGACGGTATACAATAAGTCAGATGATAGATAGCTAGGGTTAATGCAGGAGTTTTGCAGGACTGTCTCTACGATTTGGCATTACCATAACACTGTGCTTGGTTGGGGACGTGGTAGATATATAGTGATCAGCTAGCATCGTTTGTTAGGCAAGTGTTGATGGAGGATTTAATTATTTAATTAGGACGACTTATTGTTTTATATATATATATATACATGCAGAGCTGCAGCCCAACTGTATGTACATGTGACTGATCATTTGATCAATCTTTCTTTGTTAGGCATTGCAGAAAAAACAGAAACAAGACCAGATATACATATATGCACTTACTGCATGCATATAGAAAAGATACACGTACTATTAGTCGGTCTGCATATGCATTAATTGCAACTATATATATATATATATCTACTAATCAGATGAAAGATAGGTTAATGGAGAGGAGTTTTGTAGGACCTTGAGCACAATCTGGCATTACCATAACTGTGCTTGGTTGGGGACGTGATAGATATACATATAGTGATCAGCTAGAATTGTGTGATTGGTACGTGTTGATGGATTTAATTAGGATTTTTATTTTATTTTTTGTATCGATGATGAAAGACAAATAAATAGATATATATATACAGTTGCAGAGCTGCAGCCCAACATCCTAATTAATTAATTAATTAAATTATGCCAATGCATCAACACTAATCACACGATGTTGGATCATCACTATAGATATCCACCACCTCCCCAACCCTGTACCTTCCATGGTAATGCCAAATGGTAGACACAATCCTCTTAATTACAGAACTAAATTAGTTGCAGGACAGTATCTACGATTTGGCACTACCATAACAGTGTGCTTGGTTGGGGACGTGGTAGATATATATATAGTGAACACCTAGCATCGTGTGTATATATATGCAGAGCTGCAGCCCAACATATCCATTAATTGCAACTATATATATATATATCTACTTTCTCAATCCTCAATCATCTTGGGTCCCTCATATATACCTTTCAACAATAAAATATAAAAATTAATTAATTAAAATTTCTCCAAAAAAAATTAAAAAAAAAATAGTTTAAGATGATCGATAGAGAATATAGTTCGAGGACTACCTACCAAGAGCACTAGCCGATGTATCTGCAATCCATCGAAAATAACAGAGTTCTGATGATTAGTAGAAACTAGAAAGTGAAACTTGCCCCAAGTTGTGTATACATATATAAAAATAACAGAAACAAGATCAGATATAACTTAAGGGATGTGCTTTTAAAACTTGTCAAAGAAAAGAGGATATACCTGCGCATCATCATCATCATGCACGTACGGCAACATGACCAAGCCACCTTGTTGATGATGATGATGACGCGCAGGAATATAATGTATAGAACCCGGCGCCACCACCAAAATCACGGTGCTCCGTCAACCTGTCCTCCCATATACCTAAATTCTATCCTCCGTATACCCTGATTGTTGCTTGTTTTGCCCTCCCAAAGGACACAATAGTTTGAAGTGAAACTTAATAACCCAAATTGTTTATATAATAGCCAAGTGAAAACCCTAATTTGTAAGTTTGGAAACTTTATCACCAAGTTAAGTTGTTGTATAAATAATAGCAAATGGAAATATTGACAAAAAATCAAATAAAATAGCAAACGGAAATAATTGAAAACACTAATTAGTAAGTTATTAAAACTTGATCACCGCCATACAAATTGTATAAAATAACCGATTTTACTTACGTTCCCAAATATTTGAAACAATTAGACGTACCCTTGACTTTAGTCATATGATATTGACCAAAACAAAATTTTGCTCTAAATGGGCTATTCAATGATGCAGGAAGCTATTTGCCTTGGCCCGCCCTCCTTTGACCCGCCCATTGTTATTTTAGTTTTTTAAAATCCTATCTTGTGGTTCATCTCCCAACGTTTAATTTTTGTGTTTTCTCACAGCATCACTATGGACCTAAATATGCAAAGTGTAAGGATGCACATCACAGGTGCCAATCCATTGTGTTACATATGGCTCGTAATCTCGAAAAGCAGTGATTCATGAATCATCTTGATGATATAAATGCTAGAATCAACACAAAAATGGGGGAGGGATTTTAAAATGGGGGAGGGATTTTGTAGGGACCAGAGATTTGGTGGAAAAATTATGTTATATTTTTCTTTAAAATCCCTGGTCCCCACAAAATCCCTCCCTAAAATCCCTTGTCCAAACAGACTATAATTGAAATTAGGCGTATGCTAGTTAATTGGTTTGCATATGCATTAATCGCAACTATATATCATCCTCAATAATCTTCAGTCCCAAATACCTTTCAACAACAAAATATAAAAATTAATTAATTAAAATTTCTCAAAAAATAAAAATAAAAAAATAAGATGATCGATAGAGAATATGTATACCTGCCCATCATCATCAAAAGTGGCTTGAGCATTGGACCCAGCTGGAGAAATAGAAAAGGTGGACCCATCAACAATTCGGACCCACTGTGATGCCTACAATTTGTATAATATGGACTGATCTAGTGGTACAGGGGGTACGATAGATACACCGTTACCAGGGTCGTCGTACATGAAGTGACCCACATAACGGAAATGGTGAGCCGGCCACAGTAATGCCCCAAGGAGGAGAGGTAAGGACGTCGGCCTACACGCCGCTTAGGAAAGGAAGTTCGACGACTACCAAGAGCACTAACACATAGTATCATATATCGGCTATGAGACTAATCTTACAAAATAATTAGTCGTTGGTTCGAATAAAATCAACGTGGGCACATAGAAAGTACATGCAAAAGGGAGTAAAGGATCCGCTCTCAACTGAGTGATGCTGGAAGCTATATTCGTATAGGCCCCACTGTTAATTATTTCTGATTAGCTACTTAATTAAATAGATTTTTACTTTTTATGAAAGTTACTATTTGATTAGTGTGCAGTTGCTGAATAAATATTACAACAACAACAACAATCTAAGAATTGGTAGACAAGGATAATTAGTGCAATTTCCTTGACCCACTTGCATGTGGGTGAACAATACCCCATCATTCTATTGACTGGGGACTCAAATTTTGGTACCTAAACTACCCTTCTCGTTGTTAAACACGTATACTTCTAATTGTTTTTGCTTGTAGGGACAACATAGTGACACATGACGAACTTAAAATCACTTTTGAGTCGGCTCAACTATCGACTCGGCTCGGCTAAAAACTTAAGACAAGTTCTAGAAAGTACAATTACTTTTCACAAACCCTCCTCTCTCTTACCATCGAACCTCTTCAGAAACCCAATTATTAATTTTTTTTTTTTTTCCAAAATCAACTATGAAGAAGAGATCACGAACCTGGAGCATCACCGATTTGACTAATTCATTATCTCATGGTCCTCTTACATAACTTTGATCACAATATCTTAAAATGAGGGAGTTTTTAGGAGGAGAGAATTTAGGTATATATGGATAAACTAGTTAGATGATATATATAGGTTAGTGTTGAGAATAGTCCAACATGGGATATGAGAGCCTAGCAAACCCAATATATAATGATCTTGGGTCACATCACTCATTGCCAATTAGTTTTGAGTTGGAAGCCCACAAACTTAATATAGTATCAAAGCGCACGCCCACACGTGATAGGCTTAATAGCCACACGTGCTCCATGTCACCCAAAAAAAAGAGTTTCACGTGTTAGGTTCAAAAGAACCCCACACGTGAGGGGGCGTGTTGAGAATAGTCTCACATGAGATATGAGAGCCTAGCAAACCAAATATATAATGATCTTGGATCACACCACTCATTGCCAATTGCGTTTTGAGTTGGAAACCCACAAACTTAATAATTAGGAACTTAATAATTAGGTTAGGTTAATGGAGGAGTTTTGTAGGACCGTGAGAACAATATGGCACTACCATAACTGTGCTTGGTTGGGAACATGGTAGACATATATATAGTAAGCATCGATCCTGTGATTAGTACGTGTGTTGATGGATTTAATTAGGATTATTGTTTTTTTTTTGTTGTTGTTGTGCATGATGAAAGACAAATATATATATATATTGCAGCGCTGCAGCCCAACTGTATGTACGTACGTACATGATATCATCATCTTAATTAATTAAATTAAGCCCATGCATCAACACTAATCACACGATGCTCGATCATCACTATAGATATCCACCACCTCCCCAACCCTGCACCTTCTATGGTAATGCCATATGGTAAAGACAATCCTCTTAATTACAGAACTTTGTCCAATAATTAACCTAGCTACCTACCATTCGACTGGTTTAATTAATTACTAGAAGTACGTCTCGATCCCACATATATACTTAAAATCTGCTTTCTTCCCAAAAAAAACCATCTTGTTTTCAGGATGAGAGATATTTTAGGTATATCCTATCATATATGTAGAACCAGACTGACGGTATACAATAAGTCAGATGATAGATAGCTAGGGTTAATGCAGGAGTTTTGCAGGACTGTCTCTACGATTTGGCATTACCATAACACTGTGCTTGGTTGGGGACGTGGTAGATATATAGTGATCAGCTAGCATCGTTTGTTAGGCAAGTGTTGATGGCGGATTTAATTATTTAATTAGGACGACTTATTGTTTTTATATATATAGATGTATCTGCAATCCATCGAAAATTGATTAGTAGAAACTAGAAAGTGAAACTTGCCCCAAGTTGTGTATAAATAATGATTGAGAAACTGGAAATAATTGAAAACCCTAATTAATTAGTAAGTTAATAAAGACTTGATCACCTGCAATTAAGGTGTATCACTAATGATGACGAGAAACTGGAAATAATTGAAAACCATTATAAGGTTAACCCTACACAAACGTTCATGGGCGCTTAGAATTTTGTTGGGATGATGAATGACAAATAAGTAATATATATGGGTGAGGTTATCTTATATAACTCCTAGCCTATGGGGCTCACATGTAATGCATCCAAGGGCTAATTTTTAGAGAAAATGATCTACATGATGAGAAGAACATAGTTACCTGAAATCATCGTGTTCTGAAATTTCTAACCTCAAATCTACCCATTTTAAATCAACGGTCAAAATAAAAATATAAAATTTACATATTTTTAAGGGTTAATTTGAAGAGGTTAGAAGTTTTAGAACGAGCTGATTTTTTAATATGATGAAATACATAGTGAGAAGAACATCCTCTCCAAAAATTAGCCCCTGGATATATTACATGTGTGCCCCACAGACAAGGGGTTATATAAGGAAGCTATATAAGATGGGCTATATAACCTAACCCTATATATACACTTGTAACCCAACATTGAAACGAGAAGATGAAGATAATATCTTACTAGATGAATATAACCCAATACATCCGAAATAAATAATAATGAGATCGAGACTGGAAATAATTGTAAACCCTAATTAGTATGTTGAAACTTCAACACCAAGTTAATTGTATAAATAATGAGAAACCGGAAATAATTGAAAACCCTAATAATATATAAGTAAGTTGAAACTTGATCATCAAGGTTTACAAAATAACAGATTTTACTAATTTTTCAAATATTAGACAAAACTTGGACCTTGGTCATATAACATTGACCAAAAGAAAATTTTGACCTTAATGGTCCAATTGAATGAAAGCTATATTTGTGTAGCTAGGCGCCATTGGTAATTATTTCTGATTAGCTACTTGATTAAGTAAGCTTCATTTTTTTTTTAGGAAAGTTACTATTTGAATAGTTTCCAATTGCTGAATAATAATACAACAACTACCTAAGAACTGAAAAAAAAAAAAAAAAAAAAAAAAAAAAAAAAAAAAAAAAAAAAACCTAAGAATTGGTAGACAATTTCCTTGACCCAGTTGTATGTGGGTGAACAATACCCCATCATTCTATTGGTGAGGTGAGATGAGGTGACTGGTTAACAGTCAATCCCACCATGTGTTTGAGTCCACACCAATAGGATGCTGTGGAGTTTTGGTTCAAAAGAAAATGAAATGATAAATTGAACGATTTATTATTAACAACCAAACTATGAAGGCAGAGTTAAAAGTTTTAAAACTATGTGATTTTTTTTTTTTTGCGATATGATATATTCATAGATCATCCTAAAAAAATTCAATCTTTGAATATTATCTCAATATATGCGCGGTGTCCACTAATAGAGTGTTCATAGATAATATATATCGATTCAAGTTTTATATGTATAATAGACTTTCCTCATAAAAGGAAAAAAGAAATTATAGCAACAGAAAAAGATAAACCCTAGACTAATGACACGGTAAAATCAATTAATATTTGTGATAATTTCTAACGGAAGCAAAGTCCTACAGAAGGCTAATACTGATGAGAATAGTCTCACATGGGATATGAGAACCTAGCAAACTTAATATATAATAATCACAGGTCACACCACTCATAGTCAATTAGTTTTGAGATAGAAGCCCATAACCTTAATTAATATGGTATCGCGCAGGCCCACACGTGTGGCCGTTAATCTCACCGTAAATTGTGCCTTATGTACCAAATTCTATTGATGTCGATGATGGGCTTAGGATTGTTATTTTTGCTGAGTGGGACATGAAGATAATTTAAGGGTTAAAATTTTTGTGAAGATAATGTATTCAACATGTCACAGTTCATCACCATATCATTCGAAAACCAAGCAACAAAAGTTGGTTTAAAATTAAACGGTAAATTAGACAATTAAAATTTAATCAACCAAGCTACTATGTGAAGGGTGAAAATTAAAATTTAAAAACCATATGTTTGTGATATTCCGGTGCACCAACACATTGTATCACTTCTCCTCCTTGGCCACGTATCATGGCATGGTGGTGCCGGCCGATTTGATCCCGATAACCACCCCGATTGCTGTTTGTTTTCACCTGCTCCCAGAAGTATCTGTAATGTATCCGAAATAACAGAGAATTGATTAGTTGAAATTGAAACTCGCCACAAGTTGTGTATAAATAATGAGAGACAGGAAATAATTGTAAACCCTAATTAGTAAGTTGAAACTTAAACACCAAGTTAATTGTATAAATAATGAGAAACAGGAAATAATTGAAAACCCTAATAATAAGTAAGTTTTTTTTTTTTTTTGATCAATAAGTAAGTTGAAACTTGATCATCAAGGTGTACAAAATAACAGATTTTACTAACCTTATAAAAAATTTCAAATATTAGACAAAACTTGGACCTTGGTCATGTCACATTGACTAAAAGAAATTTTTTCTCATTTGTGTAGGCTCCATTGTTAATTATTTCTGATTAGCTACTTAATTAACTAAGCTTCTTTTTTTAGGAAAGTTACTATTTGAATAGTTTCCAATTGATTAAATATTATTAATTTACAACAACCACCTAAGAATTGGTAGGTAATTTCCTTGACCCACTTTTATGTGGGTGAACAATACCCCATCATTATTCTATTGGTGAGGTGGAGTAAGGTGACCGGTTAAATAATAGGACTCGCAAGTAGGGATTTGATTTTCTCAATAAAACACGTGCGTATATATAGATCATCGATCTTCACAAATAAATAGGTCGTTCCCAAACCTTTAATCACACAAGCAAAAATTGGTTAAAAAAATTAAAGGTAAATAAGTCATAATCTTTGCAATCACCTGAATTATTCACGTATAACGATTAAACAATGATAAACGGGAATATTTGAAAACCCTAATTTGTAAGTTGAAAACTTGATCAACAAGTTCTTTAAAAATAACAGATTTTATTTCATACTTTTCACATAATAATAGACCAAAAAATAATTCTGCTTTTTCTTGAAACTTTGGCCCAAAGTTTGGACTCGAAATACAAATATTGACCTTCGTAGCCCAATTCACAGAATTATAGTTAAATAATTCTGTTTTTCTATGTATCTTACTCTTTAACTGCCGAACTTTCCGTTTAACTTCTAATGTTCTCATGAAAGAAGAAGAAGAAAAAAAACGCTAAATCAAGTAGTATATATATATATATATATATATATATATAGTGGTTTATAAACTTTCACATATTATCAGACAGTTTCATGCTAAATCATCATGAATATCCACAAGATTATTAAGTAGTTTATAAACTTGTAATGTCAGAATAAGTACTTCTCATGTAAACACCATAAACAGTACCAAATTTACATATATGCTTTTAAAAAGAATGATGCTTTAAATTCTTACGTACGTTTTGATGATCCTTTAACCCTGACTTATATTACAACAAAAACACTACGTACTATACTTCTCAAAATCAAACAACAAAAAAAAGAAGCTAGCAGCTGGAGTTTATATATGACAACAGAGAAAGAGAGATTATCTTCTTTAATTTGTTTGAATAATATTCTCTTATCATCGATCCGCTCTGCTTCCACTGCCCAGCGACGTAAATGAACGATCCATTATATTATCATCGATCACATGTACAGTAGTAATTGATGATCTTTCCGCATATGCACTGCAACGACTACTATAAACGTTCTCTCTCATCAATCATCCTCAATCCCACATATCTTAATTTCAAAAAACACAACCAAAAATAAATCAATTAGTGGTCATCACCAAATTTAGAGGTGCGCTTTCTAAAAATAAAAAATTAAAAAATTTTACAAAAATAAATTATAATGATAGAGATTAATATACCTTCCCAACATCATCAAGGTGGCTTGAGGATTGGTTCCAGGAGATATGGAAAAGGTGGAACCATCAACAATCCTAAGCCCATCAACCCCAATCACACGGTTCTGACTATCCACCACCTTCCCAACCACACACCCACCGTGATAATGCCAAATAGTAGAAACGGTTCTACGACAGAATTCAGCCATCAGTCTGTCATTGGACTGGTTAAGTGGCAGTCCCGGTCCCACGTATCGGAAATCCCTCCTCCCAAAGAACTCCATGGACTTGAACTCCTCCAGGGACTTTCCTCTCAGTACCTCCCCGATTTTCCGCATACCTGCCACACATCTCGCCAAGTCCACCGGGTTGGAAAAATAATTGAAACGGACAACCGGCTGAACCCGTACGTCCGTGGAGGCTAATCTCATCCAACCAACTGAAAGTGGGCCCGCTATTTTTTCCATTAATGTGGCGACGGTCAGGTATATAGGAGTAGAAGGGCTATGGACGAAGATTGAGTGTGGTGGGGACAGGAAAGGGACGACGTTTGATGCGGCTTCTATGTAGGACCCACTGTTTGTGATGCCAACAATTTGTATGAGGGATTGATCTAGTGGTACAGGGGGTACGATAGATATGCCGTTACGAGGGTTGTCATACATGAAGTGACCAACGTCAGGGAGATGGTGAGCCACTGGGATGCCCCATGATGAGAGGTAAGGACGTGGGCCAATGCCGCTGAGGAGAAGAAGTTGAGGACTACCAAGAGCACCAGCACATAGTATCACTTCTCCTTGGTTGCGTATCATGGCGTTGTGGCGCCAGCCCATTTGATCCCGATAAACCACCCCGATTGCTGATTGTTTCGCCCTCCCAGAAGACACAATCGGCGGTGTATCTGTAATCCATCCGAAAGAAACTGATGAGTTGAAATTGAAACTCAAACTCACCCCCCAAGTTGTGTATAAATAAACTGAGAAACTAGAAATAATTGAAAACCCTAATAAGCATGTTATAACTTGATCACCAAGGTGTTTAAGACCCAGAATTAATTGGGTCAACTTGATCACCAATAAATGAGAAACTGGAAATAATTGAAAACCCACAGTTAGGAAGTTCTTGTTTTTTGAATTGACAGAATTAGTAAGTAATTGAAAATTGATCACCAAGTTGTATAAAACAACAGATTTTACTAGCCTTATAAATTAGACCTACCCTGGACTTTGGGTCAAACTATGTTGACTAAAAAAAGGAAAGTTGGACCTTCATGGACCAATTGAGTGATGCAGGAAGAAGCTATTTGTGAAACTCACCCCAAGTTGTGCATAAATAATGAGACAGGAAACAAATGAAAACCCTAATTAGTAAGTTGAAACTTGATCACCAAGTTGTATAAAATAACAGATTTTAGTACTATATGTTACTTCTCAAATATTAGACCTACCCTGGACCTTGGGTCAAACAGCATTGACCAAAAAAAAGAAAAATATTTTGACCTTCATGGCCCAATTGAGTAATGCAGGAAGCTATTTTGTGTAGGACCCATTGTAACTAATTAGAAAAGTTACTGTTTAAGCAGGGATTAGGATGCCTTTCTAGTTTTAGCCATGATTAGGACTCCAATTGTTATTAGGTCGGTTTTGTATCTGAAGAATATATTAAGAGAGAATTCAACTAATTAAAGTGGAATTTCCTTGACCCACTGGTATCTGGGTGAACAGTACCCCGGTAAATAACAGACAATCCCACATCATGTTGACCGTTTGAGTCCTTACCTGGTGTGGAGTTATGTTTACCCACGTTACAAGTATGTAAATAATAGGACACCCACCTTAATGCTGGCGTTGCATCCGAGTCACCATGCATGTTGACGTGGACAGCCATGCCATACAAAAAGTTAAGGTCCAATTACCCTCCAGCGAGTTTTATTTTGTTGACCCACTTTAACATGTGTCAATAAAACACACCCATGTGATTAGCATAGACTTAAACAGTCTAAACGTTGGGCATTCGGTCTTCTTCACCCACGTAAAAGTGGGTCCACAAAATCAAACTCAACACAGAATAACCAAAAGACTGAACCAGTGGTGGTCAGATTGGCGGGAAAATATTCGCCGGCAAATTTGTTAGTAGTGTCTAGTGGGTCAGATTACGGCAACATAATTTCCAACCGGAGAAAAAAGAAATTAAGATCATCTGTAAAGAAACTTAAAGAAGAAGAAGAACAGTAAATTAAAGACGTACCAGAAGAAAAGGAATTGATCAGAATTCGTTCAACGCTGGCGTGAAGAGAAACCCTAAGGTTCGAAAAATTTGCCTTAATTAACAAATCGGCAGCACTGTGTCTCCTACCGGAGCTATCAAAAGTAGATCCACCGATCTTCGTCCCCGAAACATGATCAAGACTGAATCCATTATATGGTGTAACATTAGCTTCCAATAATCCATCACGAATTGCCGATTGCCAGTTTTTCAAATCCGGCTTAAAAACCACAGTTTCTTCAACCCATTCATACGATCTATTAACCAGATCTAGATCCCAATCAAATCCAGAAAGATGATAAAACTCTGAATCTGCTCTGCTATAAAATCCGGCATTAATGGCGCTACTACCTCCAAGAACTCTTCCTCTGGCGTTCGGAACACCATCTTCAGATGTAAAAGCTTCTGCTGGAGAATCGTAATTATCGACTTGTGTAATTGCTGACAAGAATCCTTCTTGAGTCATTAGATTTGGGTACTCATCGTTATGACCACCTCTTTCAAGAAGTAAAACTTTGTACTTCTGTGATAATGTTGCTGCTAATGGACAACCAGCCGTTCCTCCTCCGACGATTATATAGTCATAATCATCTTCAAATGGGAATTCGGTTGCATTGAAGATGAATTGTACGTATGGTGGACCTGCAAGAAATCAAGAACAAGAAAAATAAAGATCAAAGTTTCACACAAAAAGAATTAGGGTTTTTGAAGTTGGTAAATGAGGGCTTTGTTCCGAACAAAAAGAAAAAAAAAAAAAGAATTGAGGGTTTTGATTGATTGATTGATCGGAGAAGTAATAATTGAGATTATACCTTGTTGTTGAGCAGAAGGTTGAGCGAAGAGAAGAGATAGAATGAGAATGAGTAACAGAGAAATCCATGAGAGAAGAACTGGAATTAAAACTTCTTTTGGTTTCTTGAGTTCCGCCATTGTTGGGAGAGATGAAGAGAGGGAGAGAATTCTAGAGAGAGAAAGAACAGAGAGAGAGAGCGAAGAGAGACTGAGAGAGGCGTTGATTTTCGAAAGGAAACAAGGGAAGGGAGGTTGGGAAAGTTATATGAAATTATGAATTGATTCTGTGTTTCTGGGAGTGGGGTACTGTAAACTAGGAAAGACGTATTTATTTGCCACGTAGGGTTGTGTTTCAAGCAAATTACAGCTGTACAACTGGATTAGAGCAGTTTCATGCGCTTTTTATAACCCTAGACTGAAAGATCAAATCGGATGAGTAAAAGCCAAAAACAAGGCTGATTTTGGTGGACATATGCAAATTTGTACGTGATTCCTGACGTAGGGAATCAGAACTCGTTATGTAATCAGGGCGCCAAACCAATGCCCTTTACATGGGCTGCATTAGATTGTTAACTAATCGTAACCGTTGAATTAAGAATTGATCCAACGGTTTAGACATTGAAAGATGATGAAGAGACGTTGTTTTAGTTAGGTAAATTAAGAATTCTGAAAAGTGAAGCATTGTTTTGTTATTTGATATGAAACTTTTTTTTTTTTCCTCTGAAGTAAAGGACTATTGCCGGGTACGTATTTAAGAAGGCCGAGATACATTATAAAAGACGTGTGAGAAACACACAGACATTGTCAAATATGTCAAATCCATTAACGAAATTGTCACTAAAGGGCTATGAAAACTACCACCGAATGGCTATCTTAACTACTACTAAATATTATATGGGACAAACTAATGGCAAACCACATGTCAAGAGTTTTGATCCCAAGAACTCCCAAGTCATTGGAGGGGTGCAGAACTACTGGGCTAAAGACCCATGTGCAATTTGAAACTAAACTCTCACTAAATTCACATTTACTGTTGATTAATGACATTTGATAATTAAAAAAAAAGTGTCAAGAACAACGAAAAGAACTTACCATAAAAGAAACCACTCGATCAATCACCATTGATATTAGAAATTCTTGTGCAAATGTTTTATGAGACAAAACAACCATGACAATATTACAGTCGTGAAGTTTAATTCCACAAGTTTCAACAACCATAAGGTTCAATTTTACAACTTTCTCGATATAAAGAAGAATACCAACTAACTATACTAAGTATTGACATTCCTCCTTATGACTAAGGAAGTTTTGGATTCAATACGCCTCAATTGTGGTATTATCGTTAAGTGCGATCCATGTAATCTATATGTATAAGTATATATACCCCTTCCGTGGTTTCTCTCTTCGCCAATAGGAGCGACTTTCAGATGTTCATAGTGGTTTTTCTACACTCATTCTCTCTCTCTCTTTTTTTTTTTTCCAGAGTCACAATCACAACCCCAATCCTCTTTTTTAAGTTAAAATCCCATCTACACAAATAGAGGGGGTCGCTAGACTAATCGAGATTTCAAGGTTCGTGGATTCAGCAAAAACTTCATCTATCTCACAGTTTTTATTTTTTTATCGGATCTCTCACAGTTTTCATCGCTACCTCCGTCTCTTATTTCTTTCTCAAGCTCTGTCATTTACCACCGCCGCATCTCATTTCCCTCTCCAAGAAATTTATATGAGACTTTAATCTTAAGAGGATATTAATTTATTCTCTAGATTGATCATTTGTATGGATTTCTTATTACTTAATTATTTTTTGTTGATCAAATTTTATAAAAAATCAATAAAACCTATACGAGCATAAAAATTTAAAGAGATTTTTGAGATTATGCAAATAAGAGGGATAAGGAAGAGAAACATTTGCAGGTGGAGATCTATGTACCGATTGCAATGAAGAAGTTGGAGACCCCACTATTTTGGGTTTATTTCTCTGCAACTCTTTCTCTCTCTTCTCAATACTTCTATTTTTTTTTTATAATACGAGATATATAGAACTAAGAAACGGTCGAAGTCTCAGTTACATAGATAGAGTCTGAAGATAGTAATTGAAATATAAAAAACGGAGCATTGGATGGCGTTCTAGATCTATTATTCGTGACATCCAGCTCCTATGTTCTAGCTTTACTTCTTTTAATTTATGTTTTTCCTATTGATCAACCAACTTAGTTGCGGATGCCCTAGTCTCTAAGGCACAGGTTTCAACATGTACTGCGTGATGGGGTTTTTGGTAAAAAAATTATAATGTGCAAAACACACGTGCATCTTAGGACGGCATAGAAACTATGAGTTTGATGGGATAAGTTAAATACAAGATCTTTGAGGGGTACGTTTAAAGTACTATTATTTGTGGAGGAATAAGTNACTTTAATCTTAAGAGGATATTAATTTATTCTCTAGATTGATCATTTGTATGGATTTCTTATTACTTAATTATTTTTTGTTGATCAAATTTTATAAAAAATCAATAAAACCTATACGAGCATAAAAATTTAAAGAGATTTTTGAGATTATGCAAATAAGAGGGATAAGGAAGAGAAACATTTGCAGGTGGAGATCTATGTACCGATTGCAATGAAGAAGTTGGAGACCCCACTATTTTGGGTTTATTTCTCTGCAACTCTTTCTCTCTCTTCTCAATACTTCTATTTTTTTTTTATAATACGAGATATATAGAACTAAGAAACGGTCGAAGTCTCAGTTACATAGATAGAGTCTGAAGATAGTAATTGAAATATAAAAAACGGAGCATTGGATGGCGTTCTAGATCTATTATTCGTGACATCCAGCTCCTATGTTCTAGCTTTACTTCTTTTAATTTATGTTTTTCCTATTGATCAACCAACTTAGTTGCGGATGCCCTAGTCTCTAAGGCACAGGTTTCAACATGTACTGCGTGATGGGGTTTTTGGTAAAAAAATTATAATGTGCAAAACACACGTGCATCTTAGGACGGCATAGAAACTATGAGTTTGATGGGATAAGTTAAATACAAGATCTTTGAGGGGTACGTTTAAAGTACTATTATTTGTGGAGGAATAAGTTAAATTAACCAAAACAATGGAGTGCGAACAAAACTCGAGCCTACCAAGAACAAAAACAAACTTATTTGCTGAGGCTGCCCTTATTCGGGCGCCTATAAAATCTCCTAGATATTGTGGGTCCCACTCACTGTTTTCTGGTGGGCCTAGTTCCCTGTTTTTATTGTTTGCGATCCCACACTCGCGTGTGTGATTGACTTATCTACAAAGCAAAATCTGCTCTTGAAAATAATAGTGTCAAAGTTGTAAAAAATGAGCCAACAAAACTTTACAAAGACCCAAAAAAACAGAGCCCAACTCATAGCTGCTACGCTTATTTTAGTCAACATGCTCGTGGCTACCTCCATTTCCGTCTCTCGAACTATCCGACTCAAGCCTATTTTACGATTACAGCGCTCTTTTTATCCCCTCATTTCTCCTAAACATCTCTCTAAATCCCTTCCTTGTCCTCTCTGGTCTTCTTCTTTCTCTTTGTGTCTCCACCAACTCCACAGATCAACCTCTACTACCCCCTTTTGCTATTCGTCTTCTTCTTCTTTTGCTCCGTTAATGGCTTCTGAAGCTCCTTCAATGGCAAATCTTGAAGAACTTAAAAATAATCCTCTGTTGCAGGATTTTGTTTTTCCTCCTTTTCATGTTGTTGAAGCAAAACATGTTCAACCAGGAATCAGAGCATTATTGAAGGAACTTGTAAGTATAGATTTTCTGTTATTTTTTAAAAAATAAAAATAAAAATTGTTCTTAGGTTTCTTTTCTAGATATTGCTGATTGATTGATCTTAAGGATTATTGTTTTTATTGTTCTTAGGTTTTTTCTTTTCTTGATTTTGTTTTTGATTGATTGATCGATGGAACTTTTAAGGATAAGATTTTTGTTTTAGGGTTTTTTGTTTCTGGATTTGTTTTTGATTGATTGATTGATGTTGCAGGAGAATGATTTGGTTGAATTAGAGAAAACAGTGGAACCTACATGGCCGAAGTTGGTAGATCCATTGGAGAAAATTGTAGATCGATTGCAAGTGGTTTGGGGGATTGTTAATCATCTTAAGTCTGTTAAAGATTCTCCTGAACTCCGTTCTGCTATTGAAGAAGTTCAGGTATCATTTTTTTCTTTTCCTTTTTCCATTTATTTACTTTTAGGGTTTTAAGACTTTTGTTGTTTTGTTCTTGGTGACTGGCGTTTTTATTGCTTCATGTTTCTTTCTTTTTTCTGATATTACGTTATTATTTTTGCAGCCAGAGAAAGTTAAGTTTCAGCTTAGATTGGGACAAAGCAAACCCATTTACAATGCATTTAAAGCCATTCAAGAGTCCTCATCTTGGCAGACATTGAGTGATGCTCGGAAACGTATAGTAGAAGGTAAATTGTCATGGAATTTTATAACTCTACATAATATTGCCATAAGAAGGTCTTTTAGCTATTATTTTTTATTTTTATGGTTGCATATTCCTGAAACACTTAATAATTCTCCTTAATTTGAGCTTCTTCTTCTTTGACATTTATAACATTTTACCTTTTTTTTTTTTTTTCCTTGTTCTCCTTTGATAAGTAAATTTTTTCACAAAGGGTGCGCGATAGAAAAAAATGCTACATAAAAAAGACAAGAAAATAAAGGGAAAGAAAAAAAAACAAAGTCGAAAGAAAAAGCATAGCCACCTCCACCACAATGCGGGCACAACCTATGACCAACCCACCTCACTACAAAGCTCCATTGATGTGAACTGTTAAACATCTAGAGTTGGTAGCTAAGAATGAGGGGATGTTTCCACATATTCTTACCTTTTCTTTTATCAGAAAGTAGAGATTTGTTAAGTAGAAAGAAGAAAAAGAGACAAGATGCCCCATTTTCAGAGAGGGGAAAATGCAAAAATAAAAACTGCAGCAATAACAAGACCATGAAGGGAATAAACATTTAGAGACTCCCAAGGTGCGATGTACTAGTGGTGCCACAATGCCAATACATTTATGCTTGTATAGGAGCTAAGACCTCTGTGTTATTGGCTGATTTCTATGTCTTTCTATCTTTACATTCTCTGATTATCTTTTGCTAGTTTATGAACAACAAAGTGTCTGCTGATGTTTATCTAATTTTTGTTTTCTTGAGCAGTTTATCTAAATGCGACACCAAACTTTAAGACCTTAATTTTTTGATTTCACCTTAAAACTTTTAGTCTTATTTGTGCAGGGCAAATAAAGGAGGCAGTTCTTAATGGTGTTTCTCTTGAAGATGATAAAAGAGAGCAATTTAACAAAGTGCAGCAGGTGTGTTTTAATACATGCAAAGACGTTCGTTATGAACTATTGGTCCTGATCTAGGTGGATATCCTCGTCAATTAGTTGATGGCAATGTGCTAGTTGAAAACTTCAAATATTGGCTTTCTTTCCTCTAACTACTAAACTTTGAAAAAATTGGTCAACTATCACTTGATCCTTATGAGGTAGCATTGGCAAAGCATAAGAAAATAAACAAGGTGGTACATAAACATTTTGTTCTTTTTTGATATATGTACGTATACGATAGAGTTCCTAGAAAATTGGTTTGGTGGGTAAAATGGAAAATAGGATTCCATATATTGGCTTCGTTAAGGACAATAGTAACTAGTGTGAGAGCATCCAGTGGTTGGAAAAGTTGGATAGGTTTTTTTTTTCTTTCTTTTGGTTATATATGTATGATGTTAAATTAGTTAAGGAATGATGCATGTGATTAAAATGGTACAAACATCATCCTTTACGAGCAGAACACTCCATAGAGTGCCATGGGATTCTTTTCGGGTATTATACTGGGATGCAACATTATTAAACAGAAAAAATTATATTCCTAGGCTTTTGTTCAGGTTGAAAACTTTACATGATCAATATTTTGGATTGTGTAAGCATTATGAAAAGCTTCAGATACCAAATGACTATGTTTCTGTGGATTTCTCTAAGAATTCACTTAGAGATAAATCGGTACTAAATGTATAAATAGCAGAGGGGACATAAATAAGAGATCACTTTTCAAAACGTTTATTTGAAGACCAATGCACTAGAGAGACCTATAGTGCATTTTGTTAGCATCAAAGAACGTTGAAAATTGTAAACGGTATGCAAGCAAATTGAGTTGTTGCTGATGAAATACTTGTTTCATTGTGTGTTGGTTAGTTCTTTCTTTTAACGCTGACGTGGTTTTCAGGAGTTGGAAAAATTATCGCAAAAGTTTGAGGAGAACGTTTTGGATGCCACAAAAAAGTTTGAAAAGTTAATTACATATAAGAAGGACATTGAAGGACTGCCTGCCACAGCATTAGGTCTAGCCGCACAAACAGCAGTGTCCAAGGTATCTCATGTTGAAAGGCTAACATATGCAGTTTGAATTTCTTATATTTGTTGAGTTTTTCTCTCATTTCTGTTACATATGACCCTCTTTCCCTCTCTTAATTTTTAATATGCACCATCACTATTAGGGGCATGAAAATGCTACTGCTGAAGATGGTCCATGGGTTATTACATTGGATGCTCCAAGCTTTCTCCCTGTTATGCAACATGCACGTAATCGATCTTTGCGTGAGGAAGTCTATCGAGCTTATGTTACCCGTGCCTCTAGTGGAGATCTGGACAATACACCAATTATTGACCAAATTCTGAAGCTTAGGTTGGAGAAGGCTAAGCTTCTTGGTTACAAAAACTATGCTGAGGTATGGTTTATCATTTGTTTGTGGTGCTCCACTTTCAGAATCTTGGAGAGTAACATTTTCTTTTATCAGGTTAGCATGGCAATGAAAATGGCTACTGTTGACAAAGCAGAAGAACTCCTTGAAAAGCTTCGGACGGCTTCTTGGGATGCTGCAGTTCAAGGTAGCATGGTCTCTATTTTAACAATTTATTCTCCAATATGCTGTATAGAGGATAGTGGGTACTAGTCCTTACAATCTTGGAAAGTTTTAAATGTTTTTGTTTATCTTAGTGTTGCAATTGCATGAGATTATTGATTTCTTTTTACCATGTGTCAGGCTTGAACTTTATGGGGTGAAACTGTGAATATCTCACAATACTTTCTAAATAAAACTTCTATTATGTTAAGAGTAGGTATTTACTCCTAAAGGAAAATTATGCATGAGAACTGATTCAAAGTTGACTTTGATTGGTATGTATGGTAGTAGAATTTATCATCTACCTAGGATGGGGAAATCCTAGATGTGTCTATGAAAATGCATGCAAGTAATGGGTGCCTATTGTTATTAACTTGTAAAGATTTTAAATTTTGCCACTGAATCTAACCTGTACCAATGTTGGTAAGTTCATTGTTGCATGTGCATTAAGTTGTCAAAGGGTTACAAGTGAGTGTAAATGTTCTTTTCTCTGTAGATATGGAAGACCTTCGGAATTTCTCTCGAGATCAGGGTGCTGTAGAAGCTAATGATTTGACCCATTGGGATATTAGCTTTTGGAGTGAGAGACTTCGTGAGTCAAAGTATGACATAAATGAGGTAAACCTAACGGTCTCATCTGCTTTTGTATGAGTTCCTCTTCTACTTCCATGTTTGGCTTTCATATTCTTTCGACATCAAGTTCTCTAGTAGAGCTTGAATCTGTAACTAATCATTGTGTTTGTTGTTTATTCAAGTAAGATACAATATCTTTGGTTTTTTGGTTGTGTTACATGGAGGCACATATTACAGATTCACATGAAGAGGGAGGGAGGGAGGGAGTCTCATTTTGCTAGAATTTTACCAAACAACACTTTTGGTTCTATAATTGTTTTGTTTTTTTTATAAAGTTGGTTCTATAATTGTTGTGGAGTTGATAACTGATTCTCAGCCTCATAATCCATTATATTAATGGTTACCATTTACCAATAGTTTCTCACTTTTTGTGCACTGTTAATACCTTATGAACTTTTTGTTGTGTTTGAGTTTGGTTAGAAGTGATGATTTCTTTCAAGAGAAATGCTTTAGTGGCAGTATTCTTCAGTGTGACTTGGGAACTCAAATGATGTTTTTCATTCGTCTTCCCAACTTAACAATGTCTTAGCTAGGTTCTAGTGAAGATCCCTATTACATTAGACAAGCCTTGTTGGTTGAATGAAGAAGAATTAAAGGAGCCAAGTTTTTGTATTTACCCATCTGTAATTAAATGCACGTTGCAATGATTGCCAATTTTCTTTAATTTTTCTCTAGTGGTAATCAAACTTGAAGTTATAGGTTAACAAATAAAAAAGTGTGTGTGTTTTTTTTTTTTTTAAAGAAACGAAAACCTGAAGTTATAGGTTAATAATGCATGAGCATCATGTAAAATTGACGTTGTAATACAAATATGATTTGGCTTTTGTCAGAGAGGCTAATGTGTTGTTTTCCTTTGCTTGAATTTTTTAGGAAGAGTTGCGCCCATTCTTTTCATTGCCGAAGGTTATGGATGGCCTTTTCAGCCTTGCAAAGATGCTTTTCGAAATTGATATTGAGCCAGCTGATGGCCTAGCTCCAGTAATATCTATGCAATTGTTCCATTTGGTTGCTACTTTGATTCTTGTAATATATTATGTTTTTCACATCCAAATAATCTATGCTCTACTGCTCCGCAGGTCTGGAACAATGATGTCAGATTCTATCGCGTCAAAGATTCCTTAGGTAACCCAATTGCATATTTCTATTTTGATCCATATTCTCGGCCATCTGAAAAACGTGGAGGAGCATGGATGGATGAGGTTGTTGCTCGAAGTCGTGCTCTTGCACGTGATGGTGCCGCTGCTAGGTTGCCTGTTGCTCATATGGTGTGCAATCAAACACCGCCTGTGGGGGATAAGCCAAGTCTTATGACTTTCCGTGAGGTGAATTTCACACAACAAAAATCTTCTTTTTTGTTTGTTTGTTTGTTTCAGACGGGTATTAAATTAACCCTTAAATTGATTGGTGCTGGTATAAATAGGGGTTGGTAAATGATTACAAGGTTATAAGGTCAGCAGGATCAATGAGATTGCTGCCAATCTAACACAAATAGGCTGCCCCTCTAAGGATCCAAAAAATATGATAACCAACAACTCACGTTGGGGAATATTTGAGCTTGTCAGCTTAAGTGGCGGACTTAGGCTTCCTTAGACTTAGACCGTTGTGTGTTGCCTTCGTCCCGTAGTCTTTTGTCTTCGCGACGAACATTAGGGCATCCTTTAGTCTGCAGTTGTGTGGTTCTTGTGGCTAGGAGTCATGATCCCTATAAGACCCTTCAATAGGAAGTGGAAAGTTTTCTCAGAAGACAAACATACATCATGTGAGTTACTCATTGGTTTAGCACTTTGCCTATCTTGCAGTCAGGGCTTATATCAAAATGCTTATATAGGGCTAATATATGTGATGCTGACTAAGCATCATAAGAAAAAAGATTTTACTACATAGGGCCTGGAGAAGAATTAAAACATACAATCAGGTTTTCACATTAATCTCAATGAGCACATGAACCATTCTATAATCCCATCAAGGACCATTTTGCTCTGTTATGGCGTTTGCTAGTTTTGAAGCGAAGCCTCTTTTATCATTGCTTTTCTCTCCTTCTTAAAATCTTTTTATATCTATCAAAGAAAAACAAACAGCCTACAATCCCTCCCTGCTATCTGATGGTTTTCCTTGGGCTGGTCTCGTTGAAAGATTGAAATATGCTTGGAGAATACTTTGTTATTGTGAAGATATGCAGGCGTCCTATAGACACCTATCAGTAGTCAGATTTTTAAACTAAAACATTGGTAATTTTCATTTATTTGGTGGCAATATGGGCAGGTTGAGACTGTGTTCCATGAGTTTGGTCATGCACTTCAACATATGCTCACCAAGGAAGACGAGGGCCTAGTTTCTGGTATTCGGGGGATAGAATGGGATGCTGTTGAGTTACCTTCTCAGTTCATGGAGAATTGGTGTTATCAAAGGTAAAATTACCACCAAAAGCTTACAAATTATATTTAATAACCTATTCCATTGTTTCTGAGATTACATTTTAGTTATTCTGCTTAAGTGAAAAGATTTGTATTCCAAAAACAAAGGATGAGAAAGATGGTAGTGCTGCCACAGGGATCCAAAAGTGAAGTGTGAAAATTTATCGCTTTTCAAATTTCTCGTGCCGATACAATAATTCCATACGCTCTTTAGTTCCTTTTCAAAATATGGGCATTCTGGTGGCTCCTATTGTTGGGGAGTAAGAAGCGAATCTTTAAGCAGGGATGACATTTACTTAAGGTCTAATATTAATACATATTACCTGATTGAGGATGCCTATATTTTCTGATATAGAGCAGTTTGCTCTTCTTTTGTTTAAAATAGGCTGGCATCACTTAGTTAACATCTGCCATTATTGTTTTTGTTTATTTTTAATTGATGCTGCAGGGATACTTTGATGAGCATTGCAAAACACTATGAAACTGGAGAGACTCTTCCAGAAGAAGTTTATTTGAAACTCCTTGCAGCAAGGACTTTCCGTGCAGGCTCACTAAGCCTTCGCCAGGTTAGTTGGCATGCTTGATTCATCTATGAAGTTTCCTTTTTGAAGCATCCTTATTCAATTGGGCTAGACCATCTCTGGTACAAAAGAGGTCTCTTATGGACTATGGTTTAATTGTTCGCCTATGGCTGAACTTGTAAAAACGATGTTATGTGCACACAAAAACAGTAATTGTACCCCTCCTTTTCTTATTTTTCTTGATTGTTTTCCATCTTTTTATTATTTTCACAGATACGATTTGCAAGTACAGATTTGGAGCTGCATGCAAAGTATATTCCCGGTGGGTCAGAATCTATCTATGATATCGATCGAAGAGTGGGTGAAAGAACTCAAGTTATCCCGTCGCTGCCAGAGGACAGGTTTCTTTGCAGTTTCAGCCACATCTTTGCAGGTTTGAAAGTCAACTTATTTGACTTCATTATCTTAGGTGCTAGATTTCCTCGTCTATATTCATGTATTTACTTTTGTATGTACCAGGTGGATATGCAGCTGGATACTACAGTTACAAGGTAACTTTGTTTATTCTTTGATTTCTTTCACCTGGTTTTGTGGTCTCTCACTCTATCTTATGTTTATGCCTATGTAACATCGACACGTCACTTTTTTGAATTTTGCCGTGTCGGATACTCGGACACTCGGACACTCGTGTTGACACTTGTGGATACTTCAATGGGTACTTGCACATAATAATGTTAGATATTGTGTGTCTATCTTGTGTGCACTTGCACATAATCGTGTTAGAACGTATTATATAGTTCTAAGTTAATATCTTTTGTGTATTATGTAACAATGTTGGTTCTAAAAATACAAATTATAACTAAAATTAAAGCATATAATGATTGATACATGAATAAGTATGTATGTGTATCGCCGTGTCCGCGTACTGGGTGTTTTTAAGTCACCATGTCGGACACCTCGTACCCGTGTCGGACACCGACACCCGTACCCGTATCAATGTTACATAGGTTTATGCTGTCTTCATCCTGCTGCTCAGTTTTAATCATAATGTCTGTTCTCCATAGCAACATCAAACATTTTACCCTTTATTCTGCTCAGATCTCATTCTTCGCTTGTTATCAATATCTAATTTCGCACATGAAGCTAAATCTTTCATACTCAAATCCTTTCTATGTGCATTTTAAGGTTCATTGAGGTGAAATCAACATATTTTCAGACTGTATCAGGCAAAAGATCTGAGTGTGGAAGATGATTATATTCTTGGTGGACACAGATACTCCAAATACAAATACAAATACACACACACACACACACACACGAAAAAATAAAAAGAAAAACAACCAAAACTCAAGGTGTTATTGCATATTTTGTCATCACTCTGTATGATTTTTCATACGTAGTTTCTATTATAGCTGATGATTCATGCTATGCACGCATACCTTTTAGCTGATGAAGTGTCATTTCGTTTGATTATGATTCAATTTTACTGGATGAATATCTCCTTGCATTTCTTGCTTAAACTTGGTCTTAAATTTTTGCAGTGGGCAGAGGTGTTGTCGGCTGATGCTTTCTCAGCATTTGAGGAGGCTGGGTTGGACAATGATAAGGTATGGGGTTAAACCTGCTGGATCACTAGAAGTGTTCTTCTGACTTGTTTCTATGACTCAATCAAATTTTAATTTGTTCCTTGGTAAAGGCTGATTTTATACTTTTCTTCTGTAACTGCCTCCTTTAATACTTAAATAAAGCTTTCCGTTTGATTTAAAAAAAAAAAAAAAAAAAAATTATTCTTCAACTTGCCTAGCAAATCAATATGTACATGATATGCTGCAGCTACTGGTTCAGATGTATGATGGTTACGGATAGATATTTCCATTTTCCTGTTTCCTATTATGCTGTATGTTTTATTTCTGTATTGTTTAGCTCCTGTGTTTCTTATCTATTGTCAGAGGAAGTTCCTATTTGTATATATATATATATATCATAAGAGCCAAATATATAATAAAAGGGGGAGCCTTGGAGAAAAATTTAGGATTCAGGACAACCAATGTTTTTTTGGGTTGTAGTTGCAGTGATTTTGGGCTTTAGCCTAAAAAAAACATTGGTTGTCCTGAATCCTAAATTTCTTTCTAAGGTTGGTTTTTTGCCCAAAATTCCCATAATAAAATTGATGCAGTGGCTCTACCTTTCCTTTGCAATACTTATCTGGATAATAGTTGCTTGTAAGATCTGTTAGTATCGAGGGACCTTGTGGAGGAGCTGTTCAGTATCCAGCAACTATAAATTTGTTGTCCCAATCTCAGTAGAGTAGAATGGTTGATGAATGATTTTTACCTGTATGTCTTGCAACAGGCTCTCAAAGAGACTGGTCACAAGTTCCGCGAAACGATTCTTGCTCTTGGAGGTGGAAAACCGCCACTTGAGGTTAGACTACTAAAAAATATATGTTTCATACTATTTTCCTGTTTCTCTTGAATAGATGAAGCTTCTGACCCTTGTTAGCAATCGCCCATCCTATTCACGATTTTTTTTTTAAGAATCAAATTAATCACATCTGTTTCTCAAGCATGCACGAATTATTTCCATATTATGCACGCACTATTTCCGTAGTATAATAAGAAAATATTGTTTTTTCTCCCCTAATGGCTTCGTCCGCCTAAGAATTAGTCGCGTCGGTGCGGAGATCTTCATAGAGCGTTAGAAAGCGTCAGTTCTCATAGCGAGGCTAAGGCGCGGCCCCCCATTTTTTTCTTATGTTATTATTATTTTAATCATTCCAGAATTTTTAACTCAATAAATTTTTTTTTTTTTTATCTCCAATCAGAATGGTACTTGAACTTTTGGCTTACTATATTTTTCCCATATGCCCTATGTCCTAAAAGGCTTCTAACTTCTACAACTTTTGTGTGACACTCAGGCATATAATGCTGGCTATATTTCCATTTCCTGAAGTTTTGTGAAGTCCTCTCAATTGATTCTTTCCTCCCGAAGATTAAGTTAATTAGATGTCATTGATCTGAATGTAATATTGTCATGTTTTCAGGTTTTTGTGGAGTTCCGAGGACGTGAACCTTCGCCAGAGCCACTTCTCAGGCACAATGGCCTATTAACAGCTACAGCATCTGCTTAAAATCTCTGTCTATCTATCACTCATCAGATTGCATTCAGGACGGGACCGTGCTGGTGCTGGCTCGCTCTTTTATTTGGGAACTTTCTATTCTGAACCACACATGTCCAATTTGCATCCTTTTTCCCAAGAATAAGCTTTTATCCATTGCCTACTGTAGGTTTTGAACTCACTTATGTCATATACAAGTTTCTCTTTTGGATAGGAAATTGGATATTTTATTTATATGACAGAAAATGAGGAAATAGTCCTTCTGATATGCAGACGACGCACAAGCAAAATAAAGTAACTCAAAAAGAGTAGAAGTGAAAGAAGAGAGAAAACGACAGTCATTAAAGGGGAAAACTTCCTTGCTTTTATTAACCTTCCAATAAATTACATGCTCTCCAAAAAAACCCTCTCTTAACTCTCCTTCCCTCATAAAAGAAGAGTGCTGTTATTGAAGCTCCCTTTGTGGTTGGGGGCATATTCAAAAGTTGGGCCTTAAAGCCCAAATGTGAACATTCTCCTCTTGATTTTTTCCTAGGGGGACTCCTTTCACTAAAGAAAACTAAACCGTAATAAAAAAAAAAATCTAAGTTTTCATCTTGAGTCTCTAACTTCATGGTTACCACATTCAAGATTCTGGCTAAGCTTGTTATTTAAACATACAAATATGTCAAAAACATAGAGGAGGAAGTTGTCAAAGGAACTCCATTAATGAAGGAACAACTATAAAAAAATAACTTCGATGAGGGTATTGGGTCTTCAAATCCCGTTCAAGACTCAAAATCAACAACATTCGAAGTAATACATCTTTCTAACAACTTTTTTTTTTCTCCGTAAAATGAAGTTCGAAAAAATTAGCGCACTGAAATTCGATCAAATCATGTTGAAGACGAAGAATTTTTTCGACATAAACCTCTCGAATTTAATTAATATTTTCGACAGGTTGTTGTCAAATTTGAAAATTGAAACTGATTCACCAATCAGTTGAAAAATCACATTAACTTGTTGAAAATAATAACTAAAATCGACTGATTGTTGGCAAAAATATGTAACAAAATCGACAAATTGTTGGCAAAACTATGTAACAAATTCAATAGGTTGCTTTCAAATTTAAGTTTTAACTAAAATGAGAAAGCCTCCCCCCAAGTAAAACAAACTCAGCCCCCTAACCAATTTGTAAAATTTGGGGGTGCCCTCTAACTAAGTGAGCCCCTCATCCTTACTAGGGAGCCCCAATAACAATAACCGAAAAGAAATGCTCTCTAAAACTTATGTTTTTTAAAAAAAAAAATTTTTTTTTGCCAAACGTTTGCACACTTTTATTCTTTGAGAATAGCATCTACCCTTATTTATCTAGGAATTTATTTACGCGATAAGGAGAGAAAATAAGGGCCCGTTTGGTTCGCGATTGAAAAACTTGTTTTCAAAAACTAATTTACACCTAAATTAACTACATTTTATATCACATCTAAAACTATTTTTTTGACTTTACTATAAAATCCTAAATGATTTCATTGAAAACAAAGAAAACAACATTTTTTTGTTTTGTAAATCATACATGATTTTATTGTAAATCCTAAAACAGTTTTGGATGTAGTACAAAATGCATATTAGTTTAGGTGTAAATTAATTTTTGAAAACAAGTTTTTCAATCGCGAACCAAACGGGCCCTAATTTTTTTAAAATTTTTAACTTTTTTTTGAAGTAGGGGATTATTGCCCACAATACATAAGTCGAAGATACACCATGAAAAGTGTGTGAGAAGCGCAGACCGCCAAAGTCATGGGAGGGGTGAATAATAGCTGGGCCAAAGGTCCTAGTGCAACTATTATAACTTTCAATCTATTTTTTAAGATCTTCAAAAAGAGATTAGAGAGCAATACCATGCGAAGAACATCATCTCCAAGACTTGGGTCATCTTCATGTGGCCCCACAAAATGAGGGGCTTCTAGCCTTCTATAGGGTGCAACAAGGAGGGCGCAAGTATAACCCCTCTCATTATCGACATCGTACGTAAATTCAAACAAAAATCTCACCTCTCTCTCTCATCCTTCCTACCAAAAAAAGTAGAGATCTGCAACAAGAGTAGATTAAAAGGTTTAAATTGTTCGATTGCTCTCTCTTTTCGTTCTTGTGTTTGCTTCTCTCTATCTCTGTTTGTTGGTCGAGTATTAGGGTTTCCAAAGGGTAAAGTAATTAGAGTCTGTCTCTTTCTCTCTCTAGAAAGGAATTGAGAGGAGAAACAGAGAATGGCGAGAGCTGGAGGAGTTGGAATAACAAACGCAGTTAACGTGGGAATCGCGGTACAAGCAGATTGGGAGAATCGAGAGTTCATTTCCAACATCTCTCTCAATGTTCGTCGTCTCTTCGATTTCCTCATCCACTTCGGTACCTTCTTTCTTCTTCATTTTAGTTCTTTTCAATTCAATTTCAACTCTGATTTTTTCAGTACACATTCACGAATTCCACCAACCTTATTTTGGGTATTTAGGCAAACAAATTTTAGAATCATGGGTACTTTAGGTTTTCCTTTTTTTGATCTTATTAGAGATCAATTTGAGACCTTTCCTTCTGTGCAGATCTCCTCTGACACTTGGTAGGAAATAGGAACATTCTTCTTTTTTCATCTTAGAAATCAGTTGTTAGATCACATCGCTAAGAAAAACCTGTTCAGATTCTGCAAACTTACTAAAAGGGGGACTTTCTTTGTCCTGTAAGAGATAACACAAAGGAAAGTTGATTGTAATGCTTCGTATATAGGAAATCAATGATAGCACCAACCAAAAAGAACGATATGGATGAGGTTGCAGGCTGCAAATCTGAGAGGTACACCAGAAATGAAATGTTTGAGGTTGTAACATGATAACTGAGCTGAAGAATAATGTTTTGATAGAAGATACAGCTCTAGAGAAGGTTGAATTGAAAAGTAGTTTCTTTTACCGACCTCTACTTTGTTGTAAAATTTCCAAAATAGCTTTGGGTGGGTTTGTAGCTTTAACTCTTCTTTGGTTTAGTCCTTCTTTGGTTTAGTCCCACATTGCTTGGGAGATGTGGAATGTTGAGGTTTATAAGTGATTACACTTATTAGAGTTTATCTTTTAAGTGTTGGGTCCTCATTGGAATTGATAAGGTGGTGCAAAGCACCACCGCACACGCGCACGCGCACGCGCACGTGCGTGTGCGAAAGGGCGATTGGGCGTTTAGGGCGCATTGGGCGCTTTTGTGGCGCACTTTGCACTTCGCACGTGCGCATCGTCGCTAGGAGCTATTGGAGCCTTAATCTTTTCCAAAAATGAGATGGTGTCACTGTAGTATCGATACCAATAAGGTTGGTATCGATACAAGCCAACAGATGAGGCTAGTATCGATACTGACTAAGTCAGTATCGATACCTGCTGAAGGGGTGCGACTGGTAGTGTCCAGTTCACGCCTGTATCGATACCCATTCAGTGGGTATCGATACCAAGGTGATCTGGAGTCGTTTTTGAATGAGTATCGATACCCATTCAGTGGGTATCGATACCCCCTCGCACCAGTTCAGAAAAGTCACCATTTTCACTCCGAAATGGTGCCTCCAAGGCTATAAATACATGGTTTCTTGGCCATTCTCAATACACTTCGAAATCCTAAGAAAACCAAAGCATAGTTAGAGTATTTTGGCATTATCAGAGATCAAAAAGATTGTTCTTGAGTTGTGATCGAATCTTGCACATTCGAACTCACAAATCCTACGGTTAGACTCCATTGTATCCTGAAAACATATTTCGTATACCCTGGTGCAATTATAGGGGTGAAATATTGTTTGAAAGATAGCGTTTACGTGCCTTGGAGTTCTTGAATCGTTCTAGTTTTCTTTACTGTCCCTACAATTTTTCCAACATACTTGGGATAAGGCATAAAGATCATGATTTTAGACATTCTAGAATTTGTGACTGAGCTCTTTTGCAAGGAACTGCATACCTCGATGTTTTTTGTTCATTGATTGATCTCTTTAACCATGTGGTAGCGTGAGGTTTTGACTTTCACTGCAACAAAATTGTCTTATGCGAGTAGTTTTGGTTTGTTCCAGATTTGGTCTGCGACGGACCAAACCTGTGGCAAGGCATGGTGAAACGTTTGGGATGGCCCTAGACTATTCCATATCTTCATTCCAAGATAACAACCGTTGATAGCCATTTCAAGTTTGCACGTTTAGGCTTGTCCACCATCGTTCCTAAGCCGTTCCCATCTTATAAGTTTCTGGAAGGCTTTTAGACCGTTCCAATTGCGAACAAGCATTTTTATAAAATGGAACGGTTTACAGCCTTTCAAATAGTGTAAACTAATTGAACAAAGAAAAAGCTCACTAAACATATAATAAGTGACATGCCACCGAGAGGTGTACTCTGATGTTGGGTATTTGTCTCAAACTTAAACAGGGAGACTGTTCAGGTGTATAATTTATACATGTTGACATTTATAAATTCCATAAAAAGTAGTTTTACAAAATAGATTTACAAACTGCTAACAAAGCATACAAATTGTGTATATTCCATAGAAACCAACTTCACTTTCTATTGGCACCTCTGTTTTCTTGACCTGACATATCTATACTACTATATAATGCAAATACTTGAGTGAAACCTATTTTGCCAAAACTTCCTAAAATACCCTTATGTGTGTTTTTCTATTAGCAAATTGTATATATAAATTATTTATCAAATGAAGGGCGTAGTTGGTACTAAATAAAACTCTAGCATTAAATAACTCCACTATAACATTAAATGAGCAATATGACACAATAAACAACAATTATAATTAAGGAATAAGCCCAACGTAAAACACGTGCAACGCACGTGCACGGATCTTGTAACTTTATAAGGGTATGATAGAAAATCACATCATTGTAGTTAGCACTCAATTGGGTATGGAGTAATGCAAGATTCAGGCACTGCATTGCGATGATTAAACTAATTTCTTGGTTCACTGTGAAATATGTGTATCATTTGCTGGAATCATGGTTCTAGATTCTGAATCACAGCCCTAAAGCTTTTTGATCATGGGGAGGTTACTGGAAGTCTGAAATTTAAAAGGTAATCAAGTATTGAGAAACTGAATATGAATAACAATATAGTCTAATTCTGGATAGCAAGGCTGTAAAAGATGAGGCAAACCACCTTGAAACCCATACTAGTATTTAAAATATGTATGTATTTCTTTCTAGTACCCATCACATTGAATTCTCTATATGAGAACACGTAAAATCCAAATTACAAAACTTGGTGAAAGTAGCAAGAACGATTTCTTTTTTTTTTTTGATAGGCAGCAAAGATGCATATAGAATAAAATAAAATAAAATAAATGAATACATCCTGATCAAATGGATACATTTATTGTACTTATTCTACGTTTCTACATTCCCAATAGATACCCTAACCAAGAAAATTGAAAGAAAAAGAAAAAAGTGAAGTTAAATGCAACAGCACACACTATCCATACTCTTACCGCAGAGATAACATAGACATCACTTATCAGATAGACCCTTGTCTTCAAGACACAAGCTACCCACACTCTTACTGCAAAGATAACATAGATATTACTTCATATAGACACTTGTCTTCAAGACACAAACTACCAAAGAGAAATACAATTTCAAAGCTAAAAAATCACATATGAGCATCTTCCTAAATGATCATAAGGATCAATTTTAAATTCCCAATAGCACAATATTAGGTTAATTCTTCTATTTTGTCTTTAAATATAAAGATGCCCTTCTTGAGCTTGTGAAGGTCCTTACTTTTGGTCCTTGGTGTTCATGGGAGGGAGGGAGGAAGGGCCCAAAACCATTCGAATTTATTTTCTAAAGTTGTACCTGTTTCGCGATGTTGGTGTAGTTAACTAGTTTATGTTGGAACAGTTTTGCTCTCTTTTTAGCTTTTCGTCCAAAATTCCAACTTCTGATAAGAATGCTGTTGACATAGGTCTCAGACTTCAGTTTCTTCTAATGGTTAGCATGTGCCAGTACTATGCTTTGCTTGTCTGGATTTTAAAATTTGTCTATGGCTATAACCAAAGCCTTCTTGACTTCCTCCATTTTCAGAGGCAACAACAAAGAGCAAATTGGCATCCTTGAATGAGAAGCTTGATACACTGGAGCGGCGTCTGGAACTTCTTGAAGTCCAAGTTGGTACAGCATCATCCAACCCTAATCTTTTTACTTAATGTTTTTCAAGATGATGTTATTGTAAACAAGAAACAAAGCATACATACAAGTTCCCTTTCAATTTGGACTGTGTATTTGGGAACCTAGTTTAAATAATCTATAACCAATTTTCATTGTGGTTTGCTGTGGCTTGTGTTCACAAAGTAAAAGTAAATAGAGAAATTATTATTGTTGTAGGACCCCAGATTTTTCATCACTAAAAATGTCTGACAATTTTCATGACCAAAGACAGGTTGATAATATATTTATATTGTTTTCTATTTAAGTTTTCAATTGAATTGCATCGGATATTGAATCAGTGAAATTCCTCACTGACTTAGCCGAGTTATTGAAATAAGATTGCAATAGAGTTGTTCTTTGTTGTTGTTTAGATATCTTGAAGAGCATAGCAATATTTTTCGGAGTTCTTGCAGCTGAATTTCTTGTTTCTTGTGATCCATATCAAATTCCATCGCAGCTGGCTGTGCTGTAAACATGTGTCTAGATCTTAATTGCTTCAGTTTCGCACTGAATTTGTGATTCCCGATATCTTCATTAACATCACCACTGCTTTATTGTTGAGCCATTTCAAGATCCATGGATAGGGAAAGTGTGTTCTATTTATGGTAATAGACTAATTGTCCTAATTTAACATGCCTGAGCGCTCACTTTCTTGTGTACCCGAGCAAATAGCCGTAAGATGTGGAATCCTTCAATGCATGGAGACGGAGGAAGGTAACTGAATTAAAGCTGGGGCTCTTTTTCTGCACCTTTCCTTTTATGATATCAAGATGGTCCGTGCCATACACCAATTTACAGGTTAACAGTCAACAACTGAGATAGTAAAGTGTTCATAGTTCATACAATGCCCGGCCTAGGTTTAAAACCTGTGAGTGGGTCTGACCGTACATTCGTTAAACTATGTATTGATACAAAATTGAAAGTTATTTTTCGGAAAAGTTTCTTTAGAAATAGTCCTAACTAAGGAGGTTGTGATTCAATTTTGTACATGGCCCTAATTCGACCGGGCAGAGATGATTTAACGGTTGATTTTTTGTGAGCATGACTTTTATCTTGTAGGTAATCATCAAATAAATTCACATGGTTTTAAAATTTTTAAGTTCGTAAAAGTTGGTTGGATATTAATGGTAAAACAAAAGGTTATAGAATGTTTAAAATTTCAATTATTAATATTGATGGGGTTAAAAGTTTTAGAAACATGTGGTATCTATACGACGATGAAGTGATCATCCGAAGATCAACTCTTTGGATTCTTTTGACCATGTCCAAACAATCTTTGTGCTCCCTCGAATTAGTCTATCCTAAATTGCTCAAAGAGTAAGAAAAAGATTTTCTCATATATCCCCTCTGTCAAAATATTTCCCAAGCACCCTTCTTTAAGGGCGCAGCCGCGCAGATACAAGCACGATCTGCACCAGAGTGCCTATTTGACTGCCGCTTAGTAAAATAACAAAAATAGTTTTAAGCACCCGTTTTTTTATATAAGGCACTCAATTTTGGTCAAGTCGGTATTTCACAGTCAGACTCTTATCTTCTCCAGAAACACTATTTTAGCTGAAGTCTAACCATGGTGGAAGCCATAGTCAAACTATCGGCAGAGGCCGGTTTGGCTGCCTGCAGTGTTATAGACTTGGAACCGTTCCGCCACGATCAGACTGTCAGCACTCGGCAGAGGCTAGTACAGCTACGTACAGTAGTTTAATTTTATTTATTGGGGCAACGGTTCAATCTCACAAGTTTTATGAGGGTTGAGTACAGAGGGTTTTAGAAAAAAAGTCCCAGTAAAAAAAGTCATTGTGTTTTTAATCCTTTTTTATTAATTTAGTCCTTAGTTTTAGACATAAAAGTCATAAAACTAGGGACTAAATTTATAAAAAATGATTAAAAACACAATGACTTTTTTTACTCGGACTTTTTTTACGTTTTCCATAAAAAAATATGATAGTTTAGTCTTAAAAAGAAAGAAACCGCACATGTGCATTTTGCTGGACAAAAATGTCTCCACAATAAATACACAAGCACCAATTAACTTTTTCATTTATTTTTAAAACAAAAATGGCATAAATTATAAAATACAAATTAGTTTTCATAAAAATTATATTTTTAGAAATCATTTATTGAGATCTTTGAAATGAGACTAGTCAACAATATTTTTTTATAAAAAAAATTATATTACGAAATATGCAAATTCAAATTTGCATATATGAACTGTGATTTTTATTGAGCTTAAATTGCGAATTGCAAAATTAGATTTCTTATTGCAAATTCAAATTTGTATATTTGAACTATGACTTTTTATTGAGTTTAAATTGCGAATTGCAAAATTGAATTTCTTATTGCAAATTTAAATTTGTATACTTTATTGAGTTAAAATTGCAAACTGCTATTCAAATTTGCATATGTTTCGAAGAAAAAAAATAGTGTGTGTTCTAGTTCTGAGGATCACGACGAATGCTTTCCAGAAATATAAGTTTTATCAAAATATGATTTATAGTTTAAAAGATATAGCATTTTAAAGTTTTAAAATAAAAAATAACAAACTTTCTCTCTTCGCTAACTATCCACCTTTGTAATTAAGAAAGAAGGGTAATATTGGTAATGCATAAAAGCAAAAGATACACACGAGTTAAAAAAGAAAAGACTAAAACGTTATTATTTGTTAAAAAAAGAACTAAACAATCAATAAAAAATTAATAAAAGAGATTTTAGATAAAAGAAAAGTAGTTGGGATCAAACAGTCAATATAACTCACAAAAGGGGATTTTTGGTCGATCTCTCTTATTTATTTTACAGAAAAAGAAAAATCACGTTACAGACTTCGAAATACAACATCGAGTTTTAGTGCGTTACTCAATAACAACAAGAGCGTGTTGACTCTACTATAGCACGGGTTGAATATTTTTTTTAAATGGGATAATTTACAAAAATTTTGGATCAATTATTAATAATATGGTGGGGTATGCAAATTAGATTCTTTTTTCTATATCTTTAAGATATATTTTAGATTCTATGTAATCTTTTTTAAAAGTATATATAAATTTGTGCATAAAAAAGATAAAAACCTTCGTATAAGAGGTAGGGTTATAAAAACTCAAGGGGTAAATTATTATATATATGATTGGTTAGTGTGACCATAATAACAAGCTATCAAGTATGACTATAAAAACTCAGTGCAATGTCACCAAGTATAATTGTAGAAATTTGGTAATGTTTTATTGAGACTATTGAAACTATTTTTGTGTGGTTTACTCAGTAGTTTATTACCAAAGTATAAATTTAAATTCTTGTGAGAATTGCAATGTAGATCATCTTCACAAGAATTTACATTGTTATATAATTTTTAACCTCATTTAAAGTTGATCAAAATTTATTTTGAGTTATTTATTTTATTGATTATTTTCAACCAACTTTTTATTTGGGTTAAAAGTTTAAGAATGATGTGTTTTTATCTTATGATCTACAAGTCCCTTGCACTTGCTTCACACATGTTCCTTATGCTGGATTTGGTGCAAACGTAGAGAGATAATGTGGAAGAAGAAGAAGAAGAAGGAGAAGAAAAAGGGGGAGAGGAAAAGTCGAGAGAGAAGATAATTTGGTAGATTTGTGTTTTTTTTTTCTAAAAAGTTGTTTTAAAGTGATATTTTAAACGAAAATTCTAATTTACCCTCTGTTAATTCATATAATTACTTAACATGCAGAGATTTTTAATTATGAACAGTTCTTTGAAAATGGTATTTTCGGTAGTTTTTCAATAAAAGCTTCACTCAAGTATTTGCATTATAGTAGTATAGACTATAGATATAGATATTGTGAGTAGATCATCCTCAACAAAAAAGAACCAGCCAATTGGATCTTCTTCGTGGGGTAATTGATGTGTTAATACTTAGTGGTGTTAAAAAGAAAAAAATGGGGTGTCTTACAAACCTAACTTAAGAAACGCACGTGTACCACCCTCTCGTGTCTATAATAGGGCTGAAAGTCAGGCGAGTTGGGTTGGATTAGTGCTTTGACCAGACCCAACCCAAAGTTCATAAACCTCTAACCCAACATTGGGCAGAGAATTTCTTAACCCAACCCAATCCAACCCAAGCGGGTTACATCGGGTTGATCAGGTTACTTCGGGTTGACGGAAAATAATCATAAGAATATTACTATTTGATAATTTTAAACTCTCTTCCTGGCAAAAGAAAAAAAATTTGTTCTTAAACATCGTACGAAATTTAAGATTTTTTGTATAAGTCATTAAGGTTTATATATTTAATGTCACATCGGTAATGAAGAAGATATGAAAAGAACCGGAGAGTAGAGATCAAGACCTTTATAAAATGACAATAAATTTTAATTTAGTCCCATGTAAATAAGAAAGGTGCCAAGTAAAGAAACAACTACAATCATGCAAGAAAAGTGTTAAGGATTCAAAAAGATTGCCATTAATATACGAGTCAAGTTCCACAATCAAGATTTTATGGATAATTTGAAGACAATGATTTATGTGGGACTCGAATAGAGATTATTGAAGGGTTGATTTTTGGCAATGATGTTCTTCAAAAACTTCTAACCTCTTTAACAATTGGGTGATTTATGATCCGTCTATAAAAATCATTAAGATATGCTAACAATAAATAATGGGTGCTGGTAAGGGAGTTTTTGAAAATGTTGGGGGGATGGACAAGTTAAATGAGCTTCTAGTTTAAAATCACCCTTCCAAATTTTTTTTC
>MVGT01001846.1:84318-136454 GCA_002174775.1 Macleaya cordata
TTTATCGCCGATAGGCAACCACCGACACCAAAAAAACACCATCGGACGCCCACCCCTTCCACCGATGAAGAGATGGCTCGAAATTTTTTTTCAGACCATTATCTCTTCTCTCACTCAATCCCTCTCTCCCACTCTCTCTCTCTCTCTAGCCGCTCTCTCTCGGACCTTTTTCCAGATCTGAAAAAATTTTAGATCTGGATTTCCTCCACTGACCGATCTCTCTCTCTTCTTTTCTCTCTCTCTCTCATCTCACTGTGATGGCGGTGGGGCGGTGGAGTGGGATGGTGGTGGTGACGGTCTGAATCTCTCCCATCTTTCTCTCATCTTACTATGATGGCAGTGGGAAGATGATAGTGATGGTAAAGGAGGTAGGGTGGTGGGGTGGTGGAGATGGTGATGACGATGGTGGCGACGATGGTGGCGGTGAAGTTTTTTTGAGTCGCCGGCGATGGACGCAGTGGTGGCCGGCGGTGGAGTGGGGTGAAAATGATGGTGATGGTGGTAGAGGTGAGGTATATATGTTTAGTTTTAAATTTTTTAGGGTCAGTGGAAAATCCATCCTAGTTTTAGATAACCACCCCCTAGTAAAACTAAATCCATCCTCCAACCAATTTAAAGCATTTTGTCCACCCCCAAACATTTTCAAGAACTCCCTTAACAACACTTTAAATAATTATGAGGTTTTGAAGAAAAAAAGTCCCTGTAAAAAAAGTTATTATGTTTTTAATTCTTTTTTATAAATTTAGCACTTAGTTTTGGACATAATTAAATTTATAAAAAAATTAAAAATAATGGCCAAAACATCCAATATATAACTTTTTTAATCCATTTAGTACACAAGATTTTTAATAAGACTAAAATACAATTTTAAAGCTTTTTTGAATATGTTTAGTCCTTTTTAAACTTTTATAAATCTATTTAGTCCATTTCTTCTTTTTTAATGTTCCTATTTTACCCTTATTATATTTGTCAATTACTGTTTTGTCTTTTTCAAACTTGTACAGCTATATGAGAGAGAAATGTAGTTATCTTTTTTATTTTTAAACTTTAAAATGTTATATTTCTTTAACTAAAATTCGGATTTTGACAAAATTCATATATTTAGAAAGCACTTTTTGAGATCTTTGAAAGTAGACCAGTCAAGAATGGTTTTCGAAAAGAAAAAAAATCACGAAATTTATGCAAAAACGTTTTTGCATGAACGTTTTTGCATGGATCTATGTTGAATTTTTTCGTCTATCTTCTATCTCTTTATCTTCTTTTTCTCTTCTTTCTCTTTCCTTTCTTTTCTCTCTCTCTTAGGTCCCTCTCTTCTCTCTCTATCCTCTCTTTTCTCTCTTTCTCCTTTCTCTTTTTTTTTTCCTAATCAGATCTTTCCCCATTTCTTTATTATTCTCTTCCTCAAATTGTAGGATCTGATGAGTAGAGATATCTTGAATGATATTGGTTAAAGGGCAAATCTGTCCAAATTTTATTTTTGGACTAAATAGACTCATATAAAATTTGGTGGACTAAACAAACTGAAAAAAAATCATTTTGGGCATTTTGGCCGTTCCCCCTAACTTTTTTTACAGGAATTTTTTGGACCTTTTCTAATAATTTTTTTAATTATATATGTAGTAACTATTGGGCTCGGGTTGGGTTGGGTTGGGTTGCCAACTCTCTGACCAACCCTGTCCCAGAAATTGCCCTTTCTCTGACCAAAGTCTGAACCCATGTCCAAATTTTTTTGACCTAGCCTAACGGCCCCAACCTAAGGTCGAGTTAGTCGCGGATTGGTCGGGTTTAACCCGTCCAACTTTCACCTCTGGCCCTAGTTTATAGTGACTTCCATAATCGGTCAAGAGGTAAACATGGATAAAAAACCCTAAACCGCACACTCTTTCTTCCTCCACTCTCTCCCTGCAAGCGACGGGTATTACGTAACTAGTTGAAGGATAAAAAAAGTTAAAACAGTTCGTAAACCCTAGAAATCAATTTATAGTGTCTTCAAAACTTAGTGAGCCAAAACGTAGCTCCTCTCTGCTAAACCCTAGTAGATATCCAAGCATACCTCCATCGATTTCTATCTAACATTTCCAGGTTCGTCACTCTCTGTGAATGAAGTAGTTTCTTCTGCCTTTGTTTTTCGATTTTAAATTGTTATCACAGTCAGTTTCAGTAAGTAATTAGATATCGATGTTTTAGTTGATAGTTGATTTAATCTATCTATCATGAAAACTTTGGATAGGATTGCAAAAGTTTTGAGTTTTCCTTTTTACAGTTTTGGGTTTGATTATATGAGCTGTTTCATTGCCCAATAACTTTAGAATGTTTGAAGGAATTTTTGAATATCTAATGGTCATTTAGAGCGCGCTCTTTTTTGTACTATAAATTTGCTTATACTTGTTAAAATTTTGGTTTTTTGGGGTTTTGATAGATCAATTTATCGGAGGTTTTTGAAGAGGAATTTAATACGCTTCAATGGGTGGTAAGAAGAGAAGTTCCGATTCTGTTGATGAATTGGAGGATCAAATTGAAACCTCAGATGATGAACTTACACCAAAACCTTCCAAGATATTGAAGAAAGAGAAAAAAGAGGAAGATGGAAGGGAACCCAGTTCAGCAAATCCTATTTCTGTGAAACCCATGGAGAGGAGGAAGAAAAGGAAAGCGTTGGATAAAGAGAAACACCGAACTACTCCTGAAAATGCGGAGGTGAAGAAAGTAAGGCAATCCAATGAAGAAGTACCTAAGGCTGATGTGGCTGAGGCACCTTCGGCAGCGACTTTTTCGAGAAGTGCTTCTGGTTTACCTGAGTTCCACATTAGTGTTTTTAAAGATTTGGCATCTGTTGATTTGTCAACAAGAGAAGCGGCAGCTGAAGCATTGGTAACTGAGCTTCGGGATGTTCAGAAGGCATATGAGAAGCTTGGTAAGAAGGGAGCAGATAATGTTGGGTTGCAGTTGGAGGCTGAAAAGGATGATGGTTTGGAGAATTGTGCCACCTCTTTGAGATATGCTGTTCGCCGACTTATTCGTGGAGTTTCCTCCTCAAGAGAGGTATAGTTTCTTTACTCTAAATTGTAACTCCTGTTGATATGGTTCTATTTGCATTTGATATTGTTGATATATAAGATGGATCTTTTAACTAATTGATTGTCTTTGAAGCTGTTATTTTTTTTGGTTAACTCACGAATCACAAGTTTACATTGGAATGGAAGTGGAAAGTAAGAAATGCAACTGTGGATGTGCTTCAGTTGGAACCTCAGGACTCTGAACATATTCTATGATAAGCTAATAAGCACCTGACTCTGTATCTCACTGTAAGAAACCTCTTAATGGGGTATTGAATAAAATAACAAAGATTCGGGTAATTTGGTCTCCCTTCTCTACATAGAAATAGAACATTATTCCCGTCAAACTTGAACCTAACTAAAATAGAACCGATTCGGATAGTTTTGCTCCCCTTTTTGTCGAAGTAAGTCAACCTAAGTTAAGGTGTCTGATCCGGATTCCCTCCCTCCCCGCCACCACCACTACCACCCATCATTTACCAAATCCGGAAACAGTGCAATCATGTTGGTTGCGTTGTTTCATTCAATAACATAAACGGTGCAACTAATATGGAGGGGATAACATAGCAAAAGACACATCAGAAAATATAGTAACAAAACTAATTATCTCTACGTGTACTAAGCAGGTAATCAGTTTTGCCTTGAAAGAAAACAAATTCAAGAATAAAGAATTAGGGAAAGTTTTTATTATCAATAAATCCCTGATGAAAAGAAAGGAGTTTCAAGAAAATCGAACCAAAAATGACCCCACACTTTGTAAATTATAAAACTCACTTTTCTTGCACTTGCTTATCCTCATATCACACTCCTACCTTTGAAGATTCATGTCAACTAGTATATGTTCTGCTGGTGCAGTATGGAGGTTGTTTGCAGGGTGTCCAATGCCCAGATTGGTGCATTTTTCTTGTGTTAAATGCAATAATCTGCATATTATATATTTTGTATCTTTTTCTTCATTTTTCCCCCTTCAGCGTGGAACAATTTTGCAGTTTCTTGTGCACTTATTGTTCAGTTCAGGATGCTAATTTGTGGCATATTGGATGTTATTTGTATTGCTTGTTTAGTGTGCAAGACAAGGGTTTGCGTTGGGGTTGACTATTGTGATTGGAACAATTCCTTGCATCAAAGTGGACGCGCTGATGAAACTAATAATTGATATACTAGAGGTCTCTTCATCAATGAAGGGTCAGGTAGTCGCAAAACACTTACTTTCTATGAAGTACATCTTGATCAAGTTGCTATGAGCTGCATGTGATATATTTCAGTTGCTCTTTGATGGCATTTCAGGAAGCAAGGGACTGTCTTCTAGGCCGCCTCTTTGCTTATGGTGCTCTTGCAAGATCTGGACGAATAGCTGAAGAATGGATTTCTAATAAGAGCACTCCTTATGTCAAAGAATTCACCAGCTTGGTTATCTCCCTTGCTTCCAAGAAACGATACTTGAGAGAGCCAGCTGTTTCAGTCATTTTGGATTTGGTTGAAAAGGTACTCGTGTCTGTGTTCCCACTGATAAGATGAGTTTTATTCTTGGGACGTCTTTGCATTGTCATTTCTGGTGTCTTGGTTGCTCGAGTATAATTCAAATGTCACTTAATTGCCTTCTTTATTTAAATGTGCAATGAGTTTCATGCAGATTACCTTGTGTTCTTTTACCTAAGCTTCATGTCAAGTCTCAACTTATCTTGAAACTCATAGTCTGAGTAACAAAAGGTGCCAGCCCTGATGAGTCGATGAAAAGAAATGTCATAATCATTTTTTTAATTGTTACTGTGCTGTGAGTTTCATGGAGATTGCCTTAATTAGCTCATTAGTGTTGTTTTACCTAAAATTCATGTTTTATATGACTTTACATTGAAATTCATGGCTGAGTAAGCAGGTACCAGCCTTGAACTGGAGTGAATATTGTGAGCTGCCTGTCCTACGGCATAGGTTTGCATTTGATACAAAAGCAAATCCATAGTGCATTTTTAGCTGTATTCTTATTTTATCCTGTAAAAAGGTACTATTATTACAGAACCCATTTTTGTTGATGAGATAATTTTATTCTCAGATGTCTTTTTGTCTAGGAATAGCTTTAATTCATTTAGACATGATATCCCGGTGCCTCAAATTCCTTCTCCTCTAAACAAATGTGCCCCAGACCTTTTGTTAGTGTTCCTCGGTAAAGTGTGCTTGTTGAACATTCCCTTGGCATTTGTAGTAGGATCAGCTCTAAACTTAGTATTCCTATGTTTGTAATGTATTTCAGATTTACTAATTATTCCTATTCTATTCATTGATAGATGTAATCATTGTAATTTGTCGATTTGCATCACCTTTTCAGTTGATTTTGTCAACTAGTACTGATGATGCTTCTTTTAGTTTTGCAGTTACCTGTTGATGCCTTGTCGAGTCAGGTTCTTGAAGCGCCAGGCATGATTGAGTGGTTTAAAGATGCCACTGATGCTGGAAATCCTGAGGCATTACTTTTAGCCCTGAAGATGCGAGAAAAGATTTCTTCAGACAATGAAATATTCAGCAAACTTTTGCCATATCCCTTTAGCCCGAACAAGATGTTTACTACTGACCATCTGTCCTCCCTTATTCCTAGCTTCCAGGTATTCCTCACTTGTATCCTGCAGATATGGTACGTTGGGGAAGGATAATTGAAATTCTATCAGCCTTGACCTTGTTTGGTGTATTGCAGGAATCAACCTTTTGTCAACCTCGAATTCATACCGTGTGGCCTGTTTTAGTCAATATACTCCTACCAGATACAACAACACAAGAGGAAGATGCAGTTTCAGGTTCAAGTTCCAGCAAAAAGCATAAAAAAAATCGCAAGTATAGTTCTTCGGAGGAAGAGATTGCAAAGAACCTTCGTTGTTTTTGCGAGATTGTTGTTGAAGGGTCTCTACTTCTATCTTCTCATGACCGAAAACACTTAGCTTTCGATATTCTGCTTCTTCTCCTCCCAAGGTTACCTGCATCATGTGTCCAAATCGTCCTCTCTCAAAAGCTAGTCCATTGTCTGATGGATATCCTCTCAACCAAGGATTCCTGGCTGTACAAGGCTGCACAGTATTTTCTGAAGGAAATAGCAGATTGGGTAAAAAATGATGATGATAGGCGAGTTGCGGTCATTGTGGCCCTACAGAAACACAGCAGCGGGAGATTTGATTGCATAACAAGAACAAAAACAGTCAAAGACTTGGTTGGAGAGTTCAACACGGGATCAGGTTGCATGCTGTTTGTCCAAAATTTAGAGAACATGTTTGTAGATGAAGGACGTGCATCAGATGAGCCATCGGACCAAAGCCAGACCACAGATGACAATTCTGAGATAGGTTCAGTAGAGGATAAAGATTCTGTAGGAATGGGGAGCCAAGATTCTCTAAAGAGTTGGGTTATAGATTCCCTCCCTCGTGTTCTGAAGGATCTGAAACTAGATCCAGAGGCAAAGTTTCGGGTGCAGAAAGAGATATTGAAATTTCTAGCTGTTCAGGGTCTGTTTTCTGCATCTCTTGGCTCTGAAGTGACATCATTTGAGTTGCAGGAGAAATTTAAATGGCCAAAGGCAGCTACATCAAGTGCTTTGTGCCGTATGTGTATTGAGCAGCTGCAGTTATTACTGGCAAACACTCAGAAAGGAGAAGGCTCGCCCTCTTTGTCAAATGGCCTTGAGCCAAATGATCTAGGATCTTACTTCATGCGGTTTCTTAGCACACTATGCAACATTCCTTCAATTTCAATCTATAGACCCTTGAGCGATGAAGATGACAAGGCATTCAAGAAATTGCAAGAAATGGAAACTCGACTTTCTCGGGAGGTAATCTTTTTTATTCTGCTTTCTTTGGGGAAAATACAATACAGTTTCTTGGACTTGCCTGTGATTTTTTAGTTGTTACTTAAGATTTTGCTTCCTTCAGAAAAGCATAATTCACTCATGAGTTATTGTGCGTATGCAGGAAAGGAATAGTGGTCCAGGCACTGATGCAAATAAACTTCATGCGCTGCGTTATTTACTCATTCAGCTATTGCTCCAAGTACTTCTTCGGCCTGGGGAGTTCTTTGAAGCAGCCTTTGAACTTGTTATGTGTTGCAAGAAATCATTTCCTTCTCCTGATCTTCTTGATTCAGAGGAAGACGATGAATTGGATGACAGTGAGAAGCCAGAATTGATGGATGTTCTAGTGGATACCCTGCTTTCTTTGTTACCTCAATCCTCTCCTCCTTTGCGTTCTGCTGTCGAGCAGGTGAATTCTAGAATAGCCACAGCAAGGATGTCTTGGTTCTGTTTCGGATGATTATATTTATATTAGTTAAGCCCACATAAGTTACAAACTGATAGGAATCATTTGATTCTCTACATTTTCTGGGTACATCTAATAAGACAACAGTGTTTCTAACTTTATCTTGGGATATCTATATAAGTTATATGAAAATGAAAAATAAAATTATGACAATGGGACAGAGAATTGTGAATGTAGTTCTGAATTTATTCTCACTACTGATCAAAAAGAATTTATTTCAACTTTTGTGGACTAAGTTTGTAAGTTTGTTCATTCTATTAATTCTTTTGGTTTGTGTTTGTAGGTTTTCAAGTCCTACTGCAATGAGATTACAGATGCTGGACTGCTTCGTATGTTACGGGTAATAAAGAAAGATCTCAAACCTGCTCGACATCAGGCTACAGACAGTGAAGATGATGGTGATGGTGATGATGATGATGAAGATTTTCTTGGTATAGAAGAAGCTGATGAAGCTGAAGAAGCTGATGAAGATGAGGCAATTGAGACTGGTGATAGCGATGACTCAGCGGATGACTCTGAGGTTGCTCGAATTCGGGCAGCTGGTGAAGAAGTAACTGAAGCTTCAGATGATTCTGATGATGGAATGGATGATGAAGCCATGTTCCGTATGGATTCGTATCTTGCTCAAATTTTCAAGGAGAAGAAGAACCAGGCAGCAGGTGGTGAAACTGCTCATTCCCAGCTTGTGCTTTTCAAACTTCGTGTTCTCTCACTGCTGGAAATATACCTACATGAACATCCAGGCAAGTAACTTTAGCTGTGATCAATTCTAATACTCTAATCTATGGTAGAGACCCTAAAATTTGTTTCAAATTGAGGGGGATTCAAACAATTGTTGTTTCCACCTCTGAGATCTTTGCCAATGATTGATTGAATTGGATGCCTGATCTGTCACATCCTTTTGAACTGTTAGAAGAAGTAAGCTAAGGGTCATGATTACGGCTACTCTATTGGGTTGAAGATATAGCTCTAGTCAAGAGTCAAATTGCTAAAAGAGTAAAAAGATTCATGTTTTTTAACCCCAATATTTTGTGGTAAGCTTTAAATGAGTGCAATTTTGTTGATCCACATTTGACGTGGGACAGCAAGACCCCACCATGTGATTGGTGGGGACAGACTTAAATGGTCAATACACAATCCTACTGACCATTAAGTCCCCCACCAATCACATGGTGGGGTCTACTTGACCTGCGTTACACATGGGTCAACAAAATTATACTTGCTTTTACTGGTATTATGATGACCTCCTATGTGGAACCCACCTTTTGGTGGTTCCAAAGGCTTACATGGCATATTGTTGATACTTGATACTCTGTACCATAGGTTGTATCAGATGTTTATATTACGTTTCCTTATTTATTAATTGCTGAACCAGCACAAAAAAATTTTGGGAAAAAAATTTCTGGGTTCTGTTTCAGAAAGATGTGCATTCATCGAACTTCGGCCCTGAGTTTACCTTTTTGTTTTTTCTTTTTGCTTATTGCGCAGGTAAGCCCCAGGTTGTGACAGTTTACTCGTACTTAGCTCAGGCATTTGTGAACCCACAGACTGCAGATTGTAGTGACCAGCTGGCACAGCGGATATGGGGTATTCTGCAGAAGAAAATATTGAAGTCAAAGGAATATCCCAAAGGCGAAGACATTCCAGTCTCTACTCTAGAATCTTTATTGAAGAAAAATTTGAAGTTGGCCTCAAAACCATTCAAGAAAAAGAAATCTGCAAATCTGTCTAAGAAAAAGCAACAGGCTGCGGTAGCCAGGCACAAAATGGTTACTTCTCTTGCCCAGCATTCTACATTTTGGCTTTTGAAGATCATTCATGCAAGAGATTTCCCCGAGCCTGAACTGCTAAAGGTTTTGGATATATTCCAGAATGTGTTAGTGGAGTACTTTGATAGTAAGAAGTCCCGATTGAAACCTGGTTTTATAAAAGAGGTTTTCCAACGACAGCCATGGCTTGGGCATAAACTCTTCCATTTCCTCTTGGAGAAATGTGGGATTGCAAAGTCAGAGTTCCGGCGAACCAAAGCACTTGATTTGGTTGATGGAATATTGAAGTCATTGGTTTCCAAAAAGGAAAGCGGGGAGGACAAGAATGCATTGACAAAGGTTTTGAAAGCCCAAATGCCTTTACTTGCCGATTTAATATGGAAGCTGGTGATCAATATGCCTAAAAAGCAATCTTGGAGAGCCCAAGTTCGTCGTTTTTGTGCTAACACATTTAAGGTAATTTCCATGCTTAATCTGATTAAAGAGTTTCTTAAAGCTTTAAACAAGGAAGCCTCAGACGCCTGTGAATCTCAACTTGGAGACTTGTTTCTTTCTTTCAAGAAGCCACAGCGATAGTGTAATGGTTAAAACTGGTAATTTTATGGATGCGGTTGTTTGAAAGGTGTTCACTCAACATGGAGCAGTATTCGTATTATAGCTGCTTGGAAATTTTGTTCTCTTTTCCAAAGTGAATGCTGCAAGTTAACAGTTCTCCCTCTTAAAATTAAATTTATCAACTGGTACAAGTGGGAGCTTTAATTGGGGAGCTTCTGCTTCATATAGATTGCTGATATGATGGATCAAATAGGTGAAAACTAGATTTCAGACCATTGTAATGTCTAAGGCTTTTAGTTTCTTTTTTGTAATTTTTATTTGCCAGGAACAAATTTATTTATATTTGTTGATCTTTTAAACTTTGGAGAATGATATGGAAACCAATGGTTTTACTTCAACACAGAATATGAAAAAAATCCATTAAGATGTTGAGTGGAAGATGATTAAATGGCTTTGTTCCCTACTTCCCATGGTTGGTTGTTGTTTTTATTGTTTGCAATTTGCTTCTGCATTGTTCACTATGAGATTTATTTGCCAAGTCATGGATGGATAAATAGATGTTTCATTTAGCTGTGTGATATTTTTTGGTAATTAAGCTGTTGTGATATCTGCACTCACTTTCCTTTATAAGAAACTTTAGTGTTCAAAGTAATGTAAACTGGGAGCAGGAAACCCTAAAACCCATATGTATGAGGTACCCGACCAGGTTTCAATCTGGATTTTGGTTGAGTTTTGGCTTGCGCAATCTATAAATGCCTAACGTGCTTCATATGATCCAAAGGTTGAGTGAGGATGACTTTTACCAATCACTATGAAGGTCACCCTTAGAATAATTCTAAAAAATTTTAACCTTATCAAAAGTTATTGGGGTCGTAATTTGATCAAAAATTATAAAATTTTTTAATTTCATCAAAAGTTGTATGATTTTAGAATGGAGTTATTTTATAGGGAGATCTAGATGATTTTATACGGGGAGGTCATCTTCGCACCTTTGGATCATTTTGTTTTTTGGGTCCGGCAATAATATTGGGCAAACTTCATAACCAGCCTTCCAGTTCCAGCTGGACATGGCAACGAGTTTTAGGGTTAGGGTTGGGCTTGAGTCATAAGTTCATAGCTACCCAAACCATTATCCAGACTCCTTTTTCAAACAAGTTGGTTTTCTCAGCTTTGACCCTGATTAATTTGGCCTAATTCTATTTAAAACAAGGCAACTAAATCCAACCCTAACAAGATTACAGTTCTACAGGTTAAGAATCTCAACCCTAAACCTAACTCGTTTGGGAGTTAGAGTAGGGTGGTAATGTGGGTCGGGTAAGGTTTGCCTTTGTACCATGACAGGGCTAGCCACATTCTCAAGTCCAGCGCATTTTATGTGGCCAACCGGGTCCACATAGAGACATCTAAGGGATGATTTTTCTCCATAGCATCTACAGATTCTATAACATCTGACCAAAAAGCACATAATTTTAAAACTTCAAATCTTTTGGCTTTCCCCAAGAAACTCACTTTCTTCTATGAGTTACAAATTATGCGGCGCATTATTTAATTAATCTCCTCACAAACTCACTTTGTCCTTTCACACGTGCTACATTGGCAAACAACGCGCGCATGTGGGTTGTCTATCCCTCGATAAACTATGCATGTGTGAGTCGACAATTCCCTGACAAACCTACTTAGCCCCCTCACACACGCTACACGAGTGTGGTTTTGAAAACTCACCCCACACCACTGCTTAAGATCATCACTATAAAAAAATCGGCCTTTGAATCATCTCTACGTGGGCACACAAACACGTGTAAGTGTAAGAATAAAATAGGTATTAGGTGGGCCTACTTGATGACGATGTATAGACTGATGTGATCTAAACGTTGAGGAGATCATATTAAAAAAAAATCAGCCCTTGGATCAACTCCGTACGAACCCACTGGCAAGTGGAAACCAACTATAAATAAATAAGTAATGTAACAGGACATTCGATATTTTTTAAAAATGTGCTAAAATAAAACGGCACAGAACTTCATACAAGGCTTCATCGAGCCACACTGTTGGCTCGGTGAAGCTTCTTTATACATTAGAATTGGTTATCTGTATGTTGAAAAACTGGAACATTAATCGAAATGATGCGATACAATGTCAAAACATTGGAATTACGAAACATCTGAAAACATTGCGCAATAATTCGACACATTTTGATACATTTAGAAACATTCCGATACATTCCTATTTTTTCTTTAAATTCAATAAAATAAATAGTTGAATAATTAAATGATGGAATTGAAAGTATTAGAATGTATCGGTTTGTATCACAATGTATCGCGAAACAAACCAATACAACCCAAAACGGTACAAAACATTACGACACAACACAACATTTTGAACCATGCTCCAGATCTCCCTCCCCTCCTCTCTCTCTCTCTCTCTCTTCTTTATCTACCATTTTTATCTAAAAGAGAAAAAAATAGAGATGATAGACGATAGAAATTCGACAATACAAAGTGAAAAAATTTAAACAATTTTGATAGGTTCCTATTGAAAATAAAAAAAAAAATCAATAAGTTACTATTGAAAAATAAAAAAATTCTGGTTGAAAATAAAATCGATAGGTACCTACCAAAAAGTTTTTGATTTTTCGATGAGAACCTATCGAATTTTGTTCGAAACTTGACTTTATGTTGTAGAATTTCAAAACGACGACATTGGTGACTGCAATGAACCTTCATCTTCCCTCTTTCGTTCGTGTATCTCTCTCATTCTCTTTTTCCAAATCTCCCTCCCTATCTGTATCTCATTCTCTCTCAAGATCTCTCTCCAAATCCCTCTTTCTTCATATCTCCTATCTTCTCTCTCTAAAGCGTTGGCTCTCTCTTCTCTCTCTCAATCGGTGGCAATGGTGGTGGCGCCAATGAGGTGGTGTTGGCGTGGTTGTGGCAAAGGTGGTGGTGGGGTGCATATAGTTGTTTTGGAGAGTGCAGTTGAATTTGATGGTGTAAAAGAAAAAATGAGAACCCCTCCCCCTAATAAAACAGCTCCTCCCCCTAACCAATTTGCAACATTTTGGTGCATCTTAATTGGGCGATCCTCTCATCCGAACCCGAAACCTTGGTATAGGGGTGACGCTCCTGCTCCGGAACCTCGTGCTCCCGCTCCGGAACCTCGCGCTCCCGCTCCGAACTACGCTCCGACGCTCCCGCTCCGAAGGTATTTTAGAACTAATAATATTTTTTAATCAACCGCTCCGACGCTCCCGCTCTCACTTCCATAAATATTGTTGATAAAAATCAAGGCTGATGCTTAACGTATTAACAAAGCTTAAAATTCTTTGAATGCACATTTATCAGTATCAAAATCAGGTAACTCCAAAATTACAGCAATGAATACGGAAGAAAAAAAAAGAACCCGGCTCACCAAAACCTTGCCTCAAAAAAGGATAGCTACCATCTAATAAACTCATGAAGAACCTAAATCTTCGTTTTAGATGATGCCCGTTTCTTAATTTTTTGTCTTTCCTCCTCTATTTCCATTCTTCCCAAACTTCTGTTTCCCCTTCGCAGATTTGTTCTTCATGTAGGAGATTTTGTTTGCTTGTTGCTGTCTTCTTTTCCGAACTTGCTCAGGATCTCTTAGTTCCGAAGGCACATGTGCATTTGGCAATGAACGATGACTCTTTCCCCCTTTAAACCTGTTGTTACCTCCTCCTTGCATTTGATTGTTTCCCCCTTTAAACCTGTTGTTACCTCCTCCTTGCATATGATTGTTTCCCCCTTTAAACCTGTTGTTACCTCCTCCTTGCATATGATTGTTTCCCCCTTTAAACCTGTTGTTACCTCCTCCTTGCATATGATTGTTTCCCCCTTTAAACCTGTTGTTACCTCCTCCTTGCATATGATTGTTTCCCCCTTTAAACATATTGTTACTTCCTCCTTGCATCTGACTGTTTCCCCCTTTAAATCTATTGTTACTTCCTCCTTGCATCTGACGATAATCTGCTATAGAGGAGAAAATGCTCAAAAAACAAAATAAAATAAAAAGATTTTCGATCCAATCTGTTATATTCTTCACTTTGAGAGGATGAATCTTACATCTATATAAGAAATTCTTTTCCATTACGGCAATGAATATTTGCAAATATTCACGGCCAAAAGTTATGTTTGAATGTGCTTTGATGTGATAGTTTTAAGTGCAATCATGTGCTTTGATGTGATTGTTTGGTTAACTGAACTAGAAGTCCTCAAAATGTCAAAATAATATAATAAATTAATTTATCAAGTGGAGAAACAAAGAAAATTCTTTTGAATTTGGAGCATTACCTGTCGAACCTCTTCGATCTTCAGAATGTCCTTCGGTATCTACTCCCTTAAGAGATACCTTATTGTGTGACCGTTCTTTCCACCTCTTGTATATTCCAGTCTTCGTAGCTTTTACTTTTGAGCCACTTTCTGTCTTGATCTGTACACCATTTTAAGAATAAACACAGTGGTTTAATTATTGGACTGAGGGAAAGATTAAACATATTAAAGTTTCAATCTCCAAGAACAAAAGCATTGGTTAATCCACGGACCAAAGAGTAAACATGCAAACACACAGGTATTGCCACAACTTGTTGACACACGAACCATGAATGCTACTTAGCTCCTCTCTATACCCTTGTCTTACAAACCTTCCTAGAGGACCTAGACACAAAGATACATCTCGCAGAAGTTCAATAAAGAAGAAAATTTTCCACTCAACTAGACATAAGCACATGTCAGAGTAAAAAGCTATCATAAAGTAAAAGATCATACCTTTCCACTGGCTGTCACACGTTCACCATTGTTTAACTTGACGTATTTTTTTCCCCTCTGTCACCAAGTAAACTTAAAAAATAAATTTTGGTAACACTTAAAACTAGAAAAATAACAGATTATTAAGGCTTTTATAGAGCACCTTATCCCAATGATATACAGATTTTTGTTTCTGCAAACCAACACTATCATCTGCAACTAGATCAAGAACAGCAGCATCCAACCTATAAATACATGCAAATTCAATAAACACCAAATAGCATCTGAAAATCCATAAAAATATTATCTTTAATTCTTTTCCAAAGTCTACAACATGCACATACATATTACACAATGAGGGAAAGGAACAACCACAAATTTGAAGATAAGTGAAATGCCTAGTGAGGGGTGATCATGACAAGTTTGAGGTAGCATAAGCAATATGAAAAATATTTGTTGTGCTTGGATGATTTCAAAAGTGCATTTCTTAAGCCAGAAAAAAGATATAAGTTGAAGCATTCTCAAATCATCATTAAACTATTAGTTTGAATCCATACATTCATACTTATCCTCTTATGATCTTCACAATTCCATTGATACCACTAATGGAACTTTGATTGAAAACAGAATGAGGTTTCCTCATGGTTAGCAAACGACCCGAATAGCTTATCTTAAGCACTTAATATTTAAGTGCTTTTGAAAAGCCATAAACTTAACCAAACACAACGTCTGTGAAGGAGTTGTCATTTGATTATTTTCCTGGAGGAGTGAAATGGGGGGATAACTTTTCTGGATTTTGTAAATATCGTAAGGATAATGAAATCAAACAAAGTTGATGCATTAGGCCTTTTTAGCTAATGAGTTTATTCTGTTTGATAAAATCCATTAATTCATTTAGAAAATATTGGCTATAGACCACCGTGCATTTCCAATCAATAAACTTCATTACTCATCGTAAGAATTTAAAATAATCAATGAAAACAAACACAGTGAACAGATAAATTCAGAAAATAATATTTTTGTATACCTGCTTGATTGAAATCCCTCATTAGCTCTTACTGAGAGTCCTGCTTCCATATGCTGAAAAATGGCACAAGAATGCAAGTCAAATTCTTCATGTTCCAAGCCAAGCTCCCAAAATAGTAAAGAGAAACCAAACCAAACACTCAAACACATAAGAAAAAATGCTTTCTAGATTGTGATTCCAGATTTCCTGCACAATCGCTTTTTTATTCTGAATGGTGACATGGAAAATCTAGATTTTCTATTAGATAGGCCTACAAATTTCCCTTGTCCATTCATGGGAATTCCATTCTGAATGGATCTTTTAAATCTTAAATAAGTAAAGAGCCGTATCTCTCTTTTTCTATCGATAAAAATAACCCTATCTTTTTATTCATCGAAATAAAAAGAAACATAACTCTATCTCTTTTCAAGACACTAGTGATAACCTGTGCCTTCAGCACAACACATAATTCGTTGTATTAAATATACTCTAGCATATATGAGTTTTCGTGCATTCGGCACAAGTTGGCATGCCGACCATGTGTCGTCTGCACCCTGTTCGTACTCAACACCTAAAATACTTCTTTCTTTCTTTTTTTTCAAATTTTGGTATTGGTGACTGAATTCATTTTAAAGATCTTCGCGAATGCTTTTCAAAGATATAAATTTTGTAAAAAATCAATTTGTGGATAAAAAGTTATGACATTTTTTTGTAAAAAAAAAGTAGACAAATTTCTCTCTCCTCCACATGTACATACCATTTTTTTATCTACATACTCGGACTAATCCTATGCCCTTTAGATACTCTTTGTTTACCAAATATGCCATTGATTAGAAAGTTACGTGTTTGTCCTAGTCACTAAGGACGGCCCAGATTTGTGAGAGGATAAATCTAGAGCGTTCTTGTCCCCAAACCACCCTATTTTATTATATATAGGCAGCAGACTACAACTGGGTTACAACTTGCAACATGAGGAAAGGACCATCATCATCATAATCATCAGGCAAGCCTTTTTTTTTTTTTTTGATGAAGATCAGGCAAGCTTTATCCGATCTTGATCATCCATTCAAGTTTGTTTTATCTAACCTCACGTCTACATGAGGGTAATAATCAACAGAATCATGAACTTTCATGCGTACCAACTCAGTTTAATATGAGAAAACCTTGTTTGAGCACAAACTATAGAAAAGAAACATATCCACATCACAGATCATGAATTCATGACGCCATGACCACATTAAAAAAAATGCTGCAAACCAGCATAGTCAGCAAAACAGAGGAAATAGAAGGAAAAGAACATACTTGATTTGTAGGTACTGAGCTTATGAAGTACTCTTCATCCTTGAAGCTTTTCGCCTTTCTTTTAGAACCCGAAATTTCTAGCATTGATCCAAAAATATTAACGGGATCAGAAAACTGGAGAAGTTTATTACAGTATAAAACCATTCACTCTCAGAAATTAAAATTGATTTATGATAAAGCGAACTTGCATCAAGGAAGCCGGAAACATGAAAAAGGGGAAGTAAAACACAATGGTTCAAGGTATATCACCTTTTGCCAAAAAATAGTACAAAAGTGTCAAATTAAAGCAGTGAAAGACTAAGGCCACCACCTATCATGGCAATCAAATAAAGAAAAATAAAATAAGATAATAAAACTAACGACTCCATATCTATAGTAATTTTTAAAGGGAAGCTACCTTCCTTGGAGTTGTCTGACACAAGAAATTCCCTTCTTATTTTACCCTTAAAAGTTTATGAAACTGCACATTGAAATGTGTGATTCAAGTATAATGAACAAGGGTAGTTTGGTCTTTTCTGTCTTATAAACCTATATGTTATCAACAGTTCCAAACAACTACCAATGGGATTGCCTTCTTAGTGAATTGTATAGCGACACTAACAGTCTAACACCATTTGCAAAGCTGATCAGTTTGTCTCAAACTTCTACCATGGGCACAATAAAGTCACTCACTAGGTAAACGAAGCATAAAAGTGAATGTAGTTTAGAGGATAGTAAAACCCAATGATAGAGAATGATGATTTCCAGCTGCAGAAGTCCATTTATAGAAAAGACGACTAAATTCCCTTTATGCATCTCCTACTTATAAAATTGCCTCTAACAGTAAAAGAATTCTACAGATTGGTAGATCAGGAGCTAATGAGAAAAGCAAAAAATTTATAGTATGGAATATGATAAATAAAAACTAGCCAAATAAAATAAAACCTTTTTTCTTCTTTTCCACGCAAAATGTGATTTCTGATTCATCTTCCTGAAAAGTAACAAAAAAGAGTTTGTTAGGCTCAACTGCAAGAAGAAAGTCCTAGGAAGTGGTAACTTACATCTATATAACAAATAAAAAACAAATCACATCTATTGCAAAACCGAACCCCTCCAAAATTCTCATCCCCAAAACATATCCAACTCTGGCATCCCCTTGGTTGCATAATGTCCTTTCTTTCTTTGCACAATACAAAGACATACATTTATGATGGTCTTCTTTATGTTATGATCATTGTTGTTGTTGGTCTTTGCCTTCATGGAAATTTTACCTTTCAATTAGTGAGTACAGAACTACCAATTGAAATTCAACAGTGCACCTCCATTTAGCGAACCAGCATTAATTTTACAGGACATATCTGAGACCAATCAGTCTGTCTTTATGTATATGCTAATGTACATGAGAATTCCTGTATTGATCTTGTACATTATGGTTAATGCAGTCATATTGTTGAATGGTTTCTGCAGGACAGTTTCTTTACTTTTCTGATGGCATGTAATAAAGTTGTATTGTATGTAATAAAGTGTTGGTAGATCGGGTAGTTATCTGCTGTATGGTGAGGATGAAGGTAGTTGTTGATTAATGGTTGGGATTGTCTTCATGTAAGAAGAGGATGTGTGAGAGGGACACTTGTCCTTTGTATTTGTCTCAAATCTCAATTGTATTGGTGTTACGTGGTTATATATACCACCACTGTCCTATTCTAAATTCAATCAATGAAATCAATTCTCTATTAAATTTATTTTCATGGTCATTTTGAAGTCTTATAAAGTTTTTCGGTCCTCACCAGTGGTGGTGCCACCACCACCACCACCACTGGCTTAACATCACAACCACAATCTTCCACTACTACTATTGTCGGCCAAACTAGAACAAGGTGTTCTTCAGAGAATTTGTTGTTTTCTTCAAAAAAAAAAAGGTGTAGAAATATGAAGTCCTTTATAGAGGTGTTCTAGTCTGAAATCCAATATTTGAACCTTCTTTGAAATCCAATGCTTGAACCTTCTTTCTCCTTCTGCCATTACTCCTTTGCAACCTTTTAACAAAGAAAAAAAAAATTTCTGATCTCCTCCCCATGTAAACTGTCTTAAAAAAAACCAAAGAAGAAGTTCTCTTAAAATAAAAACCTTCTGACTCCAAAATATCTTCTATTGGAGGCACATCAAAAGGTTCAACTTCACTAAATTCTCTGTCTAACTTGTTTCACTGTAATAAGATCATACAATGAAAGAACAGGAAACCTGGTTTTAAAAGGCGATTTTAAGCCTCGAGGCGCTTTGATTTGAAAAGGCGAAGCATAGCCCCAAGGAGGTACAAAGGCGTAGCCTCGAAGCGTTGAAAAATTACATAAATTCATAGACATATAAGTATTATTGTATATTTGTATTAGCATATAACTATATAACTTATATAATGTAAAAGTGGCATTGGGAAACACAAGAATATGTCCCAAATGTAACTTATTAAATATAAAATAAACAAAAAGTTGAATAAAAATGAATATATATATATATATATATAATAAAAAAAGCATCTTCAAAAGGCGTACGCCTTTGTGCGTAAACGTATCGCTTCGCCTTGAGGCGTACGCCTCATAACGAATTTTAAAACCATGCTGGAAACCACATCTCTATTTTCTTCAACTTTCTTCCTAAATCTCGTATTCCTTCGACCATTACAGTAGTTTCTCAATGCAAAGAAACGTTCTCTTTCTCATTTTCAACCTCTCTTACTTTCTTGTTCTAGACATTCATCTAATCTCTTCTACAATTATTGAATGCTCAATTAATTAAGTGATGCACTTAAGAAAGAATCTACGCATCAAATTTGGCTCTACTGCTACTGTTCAATTATATGTAACATGCTCGCATCTCTTTTCTAAATCAGAAATCTCCATTCCTCATTCTCCACTTAATTGCTGTTACAGTTAATTTAGTATGGTTCATTTGACCCAATCTACAGTCGTTTGTGACCAACTCTCCGCTGGTGGTCTTTGCTTACATTTTGTGCCTATCCACATATCAACAGCCTACATGTTTACTAAGTGCCTTTTCAAATCAACAGTCCTGTCAAACTTGAGCCAGTTGAACATTACCACCCATGCTCAACTTCATCTTGTACATTATGGTTCATGCAGTAATATTGTTGGATGGTTTCTTTAGGATAGTTTCTTTACTTTTCTGGTGACAAGTATCAAAGTGGATATTGTGTGTAATGAAATGTTGGTAGTTTGGGTAGTTATCTGTTGTATGGTAAGGATGAAGGTAGTTGTTCATGAATGGTGAAGATTGTGTTCATGTAAGAAGTGTATGTGTAAGAAAACACTTGTCCTTGTATTTTTCTGATTGTCTCAAAAGTATTGGTGGAATGTGGTTATAAATACAACCACTGTCCTCTTCTTCAATCAGTGAAATCAATTGTCTATTTAATGTATTTTCAGTAAAATTACTTCTAAATTCTATGGAACAAGTAAAACTTCCAAGTGTGGAAAGAATGGCTCACAACGCACATCCAAGAATTTGTTGGAAACAATTACATTAATAGAATCACCTATGAATGGAAAAAGTCAGAATTGCACCATATATCCTGATATCCATGACATATTCAATTTAGGTATCATATCAATAATGTAGGATTATGCATGACTTTTCATGGAATAGTTATATGCACGAACTTCAGTTGAATTGAAAAAAAAATAAAAATAAAAATAATCATGGATATGACAGTTATTTCATGGAAGAAATTACCTCTGCCACTTGATCCTTGGATTGTTGATGATGTAAATTAATTATTTTTTCATGAATAGCCCTTTTTTTCTTCATGACATCAACCCATTGACTAGAAGAACCCTGCAGTTCAAAGCAAGTTTGATATCAAACAAAATGAGAGTATAAAAAGTAATAGTCCCTTTAGACAGGAAAGTAGGTACTCCTTTCAAACATTCAGAACTTATCATAGGATGAGACCTACATGCATGTGCAAGTACCATCCAAGCCATTTAGAGAAGATGAAAACACAATTTCATAGAACAAAAGGTTAACCACGTAGCATTTTTAAGTAGGAATACAAGACATGTAAAATAGTAGGGAAGATAATAAAACATGCAAAAAAAAAAAACTCAGGCCCTGAATGATATGCCGTTAATATCTAAAAAAGAAAGAAATCAGAACTAAGTTGAGATAACATGAACTATATCACAAGAATAAGATGCACTCCACAACCTCCTGATGACCAAGTCTATAACATCATCAACCTCTCAAAAGCTCGTTACAATCGTCTTACATTGGAAATTTGGAAATACATACAACGACTTACGAAGATTCAAGGGACAAGTATACAACACCACTTATGGTGCTCCAAACTCCACCTAGGTACTACAATGTTTCAAGCTCCACGCAAAGCTCTATCTTTAAGGTGTACTAAGATCTAATTTCTTGGCTTTCGATCACTAAAACATTGACTTCTGAAAATTAATTTCCTATCTTGTCAGGATCTCTACTTTTTTCTTTTGCTTTCCTCTTTCTCTTCCTTTCCTTTCATCTCTAAGAGTTTCGAAAATGACTTTGTAGGAAATGCAACCCACAAGGTTGACTCTACTATAGTATTAGTATAGAGCTTATTACCAAACAAACCGTTCTACCACTAAACGCAGAAACCACAGCCCAATGAGCTTGAGTCCGGTCGGGAGGTTATCAGTAATAACAATAATGACAATAACAACAGAAGTAGAGATATAAGGCTTATAGAGAGCATGAAGCATGCCTTTCCAGAAGAGAAATAACGACGACGACGACGACGACGACAACAACAACAACAACAACAACAACAACAACAACAATCATACCATATGAGATCAAGTGCATCGACATCAAGAAACTACTTCAGAAAACAATACTTGAAAGTGAAGGAAGTTACTTGCAAGTTCTTTGATCTAGCAGCTTCCCCTTCCGCTTCTAAAATGGTCTGCTTTGGTCTGGTACTCATCATCCATTAAGTAATGGAACATTAGCTATTATAGGTAATACAAACTGACAAATATATCCGGAAATTTATAAAAAAACAGAAGCAGCCATCAAGTTTCATGAATGAAACAGAAGCAATTTTTAGTCACGGGGAAGAACCATAACAATGTATTAAACTTGCAGAGCACTGACCTGAAAGCTTTCAAGCGTTCAGAAAAAGCTGCAGCTGTTAGCTCTTTGTCACCCAATAGATTCTTGAACATAGGATGCAATCCTTCAAGTGGCAATACTTTTGCTCGTTTAATCGATTCCCTTGCAGGTAAAGGCTTTGTCTTCGAATACAACCGGAATGCATTTGTACAGGTCTTCTGCAAGGCAATTAGGTCTGCAGAACCATCAATGATTTCCCGAACTCTATCAGAAACAAGATCAATAACTGTCTGTGGAAAACGTCCATAGACAGTTTCTCCATTTGCTATTGCCTGGTCAATTCTGGATAATATTCCCTCTGTGTCTTGCAGAACCTCTTTCTCAGTTGGAGCAGGTCTAACTGGCCTGGAGAGAAAGAGATGAAGATCTAAAAGGTAAGGCATATCCTCAGGCGTAACAAAAGAAAACGCTGTACCAGTTCGACCTGCCCGGGCAGCTCGCCCAACTCTATGAACGAAAATTTTAGGTTTCGGAGGAAAATCCCAATTGACAACGTTATCGAGCAACGGTATATCAATACCCCTAGCTGCAACATCTGTCACAATTAATAGCATAGTCCTTCTTGCCCTAAATTTCTGGATATGAATCTTGCGAGCATCTTGATCCATGTCTCCATAGCACACAGAAGGCTCGATACCCTCTTCTCTAAATAAACCATTGAGGAACTCCACGTGATGCTTTGTTGAAACAAAGATCAATGTTTGTTGATCTGAAAAAATTTGCTCCCTGATTAGATACAACAACGCAGCATATTTCTCTTCCTGGCGTAATGTGAAAAAGGTAAGCTTTAGGTCAGGACTAATCCTATTCTCCAGATCAAGCCGGACAAGACGTGGATCTCGCAATCCTGCCTTAGCAAACTCAGCAAGTGCACTTGGTAAGGTTGCGCTGAAGAGCAAAGTCTGACGGGTTTCACTCAATTGAGCTAGAATTTGATGCAACTGCTCAGCAAATCCCATGCCAAAGAGAGAATCAGCTTCATCAAACACCACATATTCCACGGTACGTAAGGACATGTCTTCAATCTCAGACAAATGATGCATGAGCCTACCAGGAGTCGCAATTATGATATCAGGATTTTGTGCTAATTCTTCAAACTGGCTTTCCATGCTATCACCACCAACCAGTAAACTAATACGAAGATCTGTACAAAGAAGAAATTAAGGTTGCTGCACAGACTTTCCAACAAAGGGCTCTTCAATCAAAAGGGAAAGCAGAACTACATTTTACAAACAACAAATATGCCTTTTTTCTATGTATATGAATGACGTATTCTAACAAGTTATCCATTGCTATGCAACCTTTCGATTAAATGCTTACTATTTGAAATCTCAATTGTTAAGATACAACGAAAACCAAAAATCCCTTGATTGGGTATTCGAATTTAAAATTGTATTGTACCCTGTTGTCCCCTTCACAACAAGCCAACCATTGATTAAAGAAAATATGTAGAATTGCATTTCTAAACAATCATTTCATATCTCATAGCAACCAAACCATTGAAAAAGCACATATCCTGAAAAATATAAGGGCATATCGTCCTAATCCCAATAGTTCTCTACATTCCTAGTAAAGTTAATCAATTATTAATGAACTAATGCTAATGAATCCATAAATATTTAAGAAACCCAATGAGCTGCACTATCAGAAAATAGTGTTTAGGTTTAATGGGTGTTATCTTCGTCATGGTTTTCCCTACATAAACATAAGAGAAGATAATAAAAAATAAAAACTAACCTGTAAATCGGCCAAGCTCCTTAGCGAATTTCAAAGTTTGGAGAGACAAGTCTCTAGTAGGAGAAAGAATGAGAGCTCTAACACCACCTTGAGGGACATGCTGCTTCAACCGCTCAAGCATGGGAACCAGGAAAGCCGCGGTTTTTCCAGATCCAGTCCTCGCCATAGCCACAACATCGGAGCCAGAAAGTATGAGCGGCATTGTTTTCCTTTGAATGGGAGTAGGAACTCTGTAACCCTTCCGTTTAACCCCTCTATACACATTAGGGCTCAAACCCAAAGATTCAAATCCTCCAGACTTAGCTTTCTTGTTCTGCTTTCCCCTTCGTTTTTGCTCTGTTTTGGAGCTCACATGGAAGTTCCGTTCTTCCGCCATCACAAAATCCCCTCTAACAGCAAATTAAACAACACATAAATAGGCTAAAAATTATTGAACTAAATATTGCATTTAAATTATACACCATTTTCATCTAATTTCATAAGCTCGAATGAAACTAAGAAAGAAATCTTCTAAAAACTAATAGAAAAAGCAGTCATAGAATGTCAATAATTCACCATAAAATAAAACTCTCTCTCTCTCTCTAAAAACTTACCTGTAACAATGGGGATTAGAAATGGGGGTTTTTGAGTTGAACAGGTTTTGAGTTCAGATTGTTTAAGTGCCGACGGCTACAGGAGAGGTATTTTATCCGACGAGTTTCAGAGAAAACAGAGAGGACGGTTGCTTGAATGGAATTCGCAGTTTACAGTTTTTAGGTTAGAAAACGAGAACCAAAGGAGGGGGTTTTGGGTTTTGTTGTGAGGGGGCGCTGGCTGATATTGGCACCCATGATATCGAGTTGAGCACCTGACAACTTTTGTAGAAGGTGGGTGGGAAAAAACTTCCTCAAGTCAAACGAGTTAAGTCGGTATTTGACCGAGTCGACTCTTCCTTCAACATCGCCTTAAACCCTATTTTCCTGTTTTACTTTTTTCCATAAGGCGCACCATTAATAGTTAGCTGGCCACCGTGATGGCTAGAACGGATTGCCGACCACCAGCTACTTGTTTCATCACGGTTAGACCTAAACCTTAAACCTCAGGCCGTGGCTAGTACAATTGTCGGCTTTAAAAAAAAAAAAAAAAAAACGAAGATGGATTTAATAGATTTGACAACAAGACTCTTTGGCCTGCTTGGTATGCAGAAAAAATTTGCAGAATGCAAATTACCATAGCTGTGGTAGTGGTCGTTTGCATGGACAAACAAGGCCATAGATATCCTATACTAGCAGAGGAATACCATACCAAGCAGCTGATTTATCAATTTGACCGGGAATACTGCAGATGCGAATTTTCCCTGCATACCAAGCAGGGCCTTTAAGTTTTACGATGCCACTAGATACTAATGTGTCGAGTTAGGTCAAAAGAATTAATGTTATATTTCGACAAGGGCAGAAGCCAAAATTTTGTGGGTGTAGAGGCCAAAGTGTTAAAAAAAAAATTAGGCGTGGCTAATATATAGAATTAATCAAATTTTATATATAATAGTACCAAAAAATCAAAGAGAGTACCTTGAGGCTGTGGTGCCAGGCCCCCTCAAGTCTTAATAGGGCCCCGCCCCTGTTTTTGTGTGAATTTGCTTTCTACCAATATATATCAACATTTAATAAGAAACAAACTTTGTAATATGGGTATATACATCAAATTTGATGCTAAAACAGTTATTTTATTGAATGCTCTAAAAACGAAAAAAATTACACTAGGCCTTATTGTAGTACTTTTCATTTTTGGGAAAAAATGATCCGCACATGGAGATGATTCAAAGACAGATTTTTCGATGAGAATGTTTATCTCATTATGTACATCGTCGTATAAGGAGAGTAACCCATTCTTGAACTTAAACCCCATCAAAAGTCATTTTGAAAATCAATGAACTAGTTAGATTTATAAAATGATTTCTAACTAGTTTTTCAACAAATCTCTAGTCCATACAAAATCCTTCTCTAAAATTTCCCAAACAGATTATAATAGTACGAGTTTTACTCTCCTGAAAAAGAAAAAAGATAACAACGGGTCTAAGGTATAGAGAGATATATATTGCAGTATTGCACCATGTCTTATTGTACCACCATTGCACCACTTCTTTTGCAAAGTCCACATAAAGACAATTTAAGGGCTAATTTATAATGAAGATGTTCATCTCATCACAATGCATATTATCATATTCGTAAACCAGCACATTCTAAAATTTCTAACCTCCTAAATCAACCATGAAATATATATATATGCATATTTTAAGCATCTTTCTTTTCTTTAGTCCTTCCAAAACCCCTCCTTAAAATCTCCATCCAAATAGACTATAATTAGACCACAGCTTGCCTGAGAATGTGATATAAGTAATACTTTAGACCACATATTTAAGCAAATTAAACTATGGTATATAGGTGAATTCATAGGGTAGAATTTCATTACATGTGCTTTGGTTGTGTTTGTAAGAGTGCAATTGTTACACTGATTTGTAGTAGCCCCACTTAAATTTGGTGAAATAGGATATAAATAATCACCGTCATTTATATGACTAAATCTTATTTCATCAAATTCATCTAGAAGCCATTACAAATTAGTAAAATGATTGTACTCTTACAACCACAACCAAAATATATGTAATGGAATTTTGGCCTGTGTATTTTCACAAAAATTTACAGAACGCGAAGCACGTACAGGCTTAGTTTTACTTGACCATGTGGCCATAAACCACAGTTAATAATAACACTTTATACCACAATACATACAAAACCGTGGTCTAACTACCACCATTTGCCTATGCTTGTCGTCTTTTTCCTTTTTCTAATGACCTCTAATCAACAACAAGGGCAACAGAGTCATAAAGACAGAAATAATACGATCCACAAGCATCATGCTAGCTCAACAAGGAAGGGGAGTACGTACGTAGTTTATATATCAACACAATTGTACTGTGTAGGTCACATGTCACAATAGTAGATTTTTTTTTTTTTAATCAGATACCAAAATAGTAGTTTTACCATTACTATATGATTCTCAAATTTAAATCCTCAAATCTAGTACGTCTAACATTATTCATTAATTTATTTAAAAAACTTTCACGCGCGCACCACGTTGGTGTTACTTTCTTACACAGTTGCAGCAATTAAGCTAGGGATAGTACTCTGGCAGTTTTGTCATCATGATCATAATTAAGATCACATCAGATCCAATAACTTGTTGGTGAAAGTGTCAATATAGGAAGACTCAAGATCTGGGTCCGATAGCAGCTTCTTCAACTTAGCATGGTTGGCCTTCAATTCAACCCCAATTCGGCTTCCTTCATCCATCACAGTCTTCACAGCACTGCAAACGTTCTCCTTACTGAACCACCCATCCTCCTCCCTGCGCTCGACTGTCACCGCCACCTTCAATTCTTCAGTCAATAACTTTGCATTTAGATATTGATCAAGTACGTTTGGAATTAGCACAATTTGGAAATCATTCATTAACAGAGATTCCAACATAGATCCATATCCACAGTGGCTCAAGAAACATCCAATAGATGGGTGAGCCAATATCTGTGGTTGTTGCACCCAACCACCATGAACAATTCCTCTCCCTCGTACTCTCTCCTCGAATCCATCTGGTAATGCCTCCTCTACCGTGGCAGACCCCAACGGTGGTTTCAAAGCTACTAGGAATGGTTTCCCTGTTAGCTCAAGACCCAAAACCAGCTCCTGGAATTGATCTTTTTTCAGCGCACACTCGCTTCCAAACGAGCAATATAGGACTGAGCTCGACTCGAATTTTCCTAGCCAATTTGCCCACCGTTCTTCTAATGGTTAGGTGGCTGGTGGTGGTAGAGTTGGACCTGTTAGTAGCACTGGCTTCTCAAATTGACTCGCAATGTAGTCGCAGTAAGGGCCCTCGATCTCCCTGTAAGTTCTAAAGGAAATGAGGTCGCACTGTATTATAGAGTCCAACGCGCGAATGATTAACATCACACCACTTTCATCCTCAAAAGGATTAGGGGATGCTATTGCTCGAAACTCGTGGGGGTAGAGTTTGAGTGGTGATGATGGTGGAAAACCAAGTGGGGGGCTCATCACATCGGGCGTATGCATACGCGAAGGGACGAAGAAGTATGCAGAAGTTGTTGCGCCAACAATTGTATGTAAGATGGATTTGATGCCAAGGGGACGTGTGAAGGTTGGAATCCAACTTGCAAAATCGTAGAAGACGAAATCAGGCTTAAGATCGTGAAGAAGAGTTTTAACTGTTGGAGTTTATGCCCTAAAATAATTTAAATTGATAACATTGATAAATTATATTTATTAATAAGCATGATACTATATTATTACTTTATTCATATGATGGATTAAGTGTTGTTCACAAGATGATGTTATAAGTAAATTATTTGTATGAAGTGTTCATACATGGAGAGATGTAATTTACTGGTTCCTCATATTCTTGTATAGTTCATAGTCAGTGATGAATCTGAACAATTCATCTGATAAGACTATAACACACTAGACTTCTATATTATAGGGTGATGTATCTCCATCACCGGAGTGGCGACTCTAAGTCAGTGTGTTGGTGTATTAGGAATACACTGAACAGGTCAGACAGAATACTTTTTATGTTATTGTCAGCACATAAAAAGATTCTGTAAAACTTGCTAATTGCAAATGTCCTAAATCCTGAGAGCAGAGTATACCCTACAAGTTGGTTTCTACTCACTTTGATCTACCAAACAGTGAGGTCAGACAACGCAAACGTGATCCAATATTCTGGGTAGGTTGGGTGATCGAAATCACTTAGTGGGATTACTTTGTGTCAATAAGGAATCCACACCGAAATGATATTCCCTTAAGAGCCTAATCAAAAGTATTAATTATTCTAGACTGCGCAGTGATCCTATAAAATGTTTATTGGATTATTAGAATAATTATAATGGTATGATATGGCAGGCAAGGACTAAGATGTAATTACTCGAAAGGTGCTGACATTAATAGTTAATGTTACCTTGGTGTATATTACGAATATCAGTTAAGTGGAGGGACTATTTGCTGGTATAACGAGTGAAGGGCTTCTGAATAATATTCATTTACTTGAGAGTATTCAGTTGCAGTTATTTAGTGGACTTAACTGCAATTAGATTTATTATTTGAGAATTATATGAGATATATGGACCTCAAAGTAATAAATCAAAAGCTTAAGTAAGTGGGGCCCATATGGACCTAACTTGGAGCTAAAGATATGGGAAGAGAGTCTTTCTCTATAAATAGAGATAGGGTTCATAAGATAGCCCACCCTAACTTGTGTATCTAAAACTCTCTCCCAATTTAGAATTCAAGTTATGACCTTTATGGTTTTAGAAACCCAAAATTCGTAATATATTCCCGTCAGAATTTAAAATCGCGTTTTGAGGCTTTTCGGAGCAGAATTGGAGATTCGCTATTTCACGCAAAGTTGTAGAAAATTCGATTTCCTACAAAAAGCATATATCATCTAGGCGAATCGGATCAACCGTTAGAGAGTTATGGCCGAAATACAGTTGCTGTATCTTTTCGGGTTTTCGACGACTGATCCAGAACGTAGGAGGAAGATCTGTGATTACATGCAAGCGTTTAAACGGTATGTATCTGATCTTCAAGTTATTGTTTTAATTCATGCATCCTCATGTGATCCTGTGAAGGGAAAATAGTTATTTGTTTCCGCTGCACAATTTAATATAGACCCTATTTTCCCCAACAACGGTTTTGCAAGAGATTGAAGGCGACAGTAATGAGTTTAGACATGGAGAGTGGGACGTCGTTCGTGGTTTCAGCACCGAGTGGGAGGCCATCGACATAGGGGACGACGAGTGGGACGAAGGAGATGAGATGTGGGTAGAGATTTAGGGATTCCAATTTGGAGATGGTTTTGGTAGGAACTAAGAAGGAGACTCTGTGACCTCTCTCGGCCAGCTTGTTGGAGAGATGGAGGAAAGGAGTCAGGTGACCCATGGCCAACTAGGGGAACATGGCTGCGTGAAATGTGCTTCTTTTGCTGCTCATCGTTCCTAGTGTCACGGTACGTTTGTTTGGCTATGCATATACCGTGACAGAGCCGGTGGGCTGAGTGAATATGCGTGGCACAGAGGTGCGCGCGAGGGAATATGCACGACTGAGCCGGTGGGCTAAGTGCATATGCGAGACCGAGCTAGAGGGCGAGGTGAAGCTTCATGGCACGGAGGTGCTATGTTGTGAATATTCGGGGGCGAGCCGGAGGGCTTGGCGAAGCTTCAAAGCTTGGAGAAGCGGCGAAGTGTATATTCATTTCATGGGCCGAAAAAGAGTATGATTGGTCTCATGATTTGATGTTTCCTTTTGGCGGGGGCAAAAAGGTAAATAAGACTACTATAGGGAGGGGTCCCCGACCTCCCTGCTGCACCTTCGGGTGTAGCTTAATTGGGTATTCCACGGAGCAACCCGTGGGCCGGGCCATGCTTAGCTAGAGGGCTATGCGTTGGTTTCCTTAGTCGTAGGAGACGGCTTAGGACTGTACGTGCAGGAGGTGGTACAGCGGCATTCCTAGAATGCCTTAGGTTCCTATGCGTGCTAGACATCGAGTCGACAGTACGCTTGGCCTGAAGCTTCTTTGGAAGGATCGAGCTATCCGAGATGCATATCTTGGTGTGCTTATGGATATGCTTAGCATGCTTTGTGTTGGGCTATCCGGGGTGGTGTAGCACGGTGTGGCATAGTAAGGGGCGAACTATGCCTGGATCATTGGATGCTAGTAGTTGCAGGCTAGCGTTCTCATGTTGCTATACGGGAACCTTATAGCCAGGATGGACCTCGCATATGCGTATGCTTGGTTGGAGCCTCAATGCTTCTTGACAGGTGAAGCTTATGACTGTATGGGCAGTCCGAGTAATGTCGGCTTGGCCAGGTGGACGGCTATTCACGGTTACCTTCCCGGTACTGTGGAGACAGTGAATCCTACCTGTTGGACGAGTGTCATAGGACACGATGAAGTGACTCGTAGGCCGGCATATGAGCGTGGCTCTTGTTGGTTATTCCGCTGTGCATATTTGGTGCAAGATGACCTGAAGGTCTAGAGCAGAACCGAGATGGTTTGTGAGGCTGACTATGGACTAGGAGGGAGTCTGTAGTGCCGCACGGGTAGTCGGTAATATGAATTTCCGCTGCGTGACCGCGTGTGTTTGCCGGTCGACCGATCCGCCCGTGACATTTGGTATCAGAGCCAAGATAGTGAGACATATTCATTCTCTGATCCCATGATTTGGTATCAGAGCGCAAATGATGGCGCATATACATTCTCTGATCCCATGATTTGGTGTCAGAGCAGAAGTTGCTCGATGTTGAATATGCAACCTCTGATTCCACGAAGTTGGCTTATGCTAGAGATGCATATTCGATGAGCCAAAGGCAGCGGAGGACTCAGAGCTGGAATGTTGGTGAATATACATTCTCTGGTCCAAGAGTAGGACAGAGCTTTGCTTCCGTTGCATATACATATGATGGTAGCTTCTTGTCCGAGATGAGATGGACAGAGCTTGGCGTATGGTGCTACTTGGTGTAGCTACATTAGTTCTCTGATCCATGGTGTTGGGTGCAGAGCTGTGTACAGAGATGCCTTGAAGACAAGCAGAAGCCGTTATGAATATGCGGGATATTCAGGCATGGTGTTAGTGTTGGATTGGCATATTCGATGTCTCTGTTCCGACGGAGCTTGCGTCAGAGTGAGTTGAGAGTGCAGCTTGGTGTTGCATATGAATCTCTGATGCTTGATCAAAGGTAGTATCAGCTGAGTATGCTTGGATGGGTTCATTGCTCTATGTGGAAGACACAGTGGTGTTGGAGTAGGGGATGTGACTCAGTATGTGGGACAGTTGATGCTAGATCAGTGGTGCCAGTTGCAAGAGTGTTACTGGATGTAGGTGCCTCTGAGTTCGGATGAATATTCAGGAGCACGTATGCTTTGGGGAGTAGTTCAGTCGGCCCGAGGTCACTGACTACACATGCTATGGACGGAGATGGCATCAAAGTTTGTAGTACATTTGAGGCGTGGATTCTGTAGAGACAGATTCGCGTGGAGCTTGATTGTGGGTAAACCGTGTTGGCTGAGGCTTTGCTATATGTCGATGCGTACTACAAGATCTGTAGGTGGAGATAACATCTAAGCTTACAGTGCATTGGAACGTGGAGTCTGATAGAGTTCAGATCACGGGGGTGATATCGTGTAGCTCACTCGGTGCGACACTATGAGCTATGCAGAACCGTTGCGAAGACCATATCCGAGCTTCGGTACATTCAGAATTGGTGAGTCTGGATGAAGTGAATAGCAGTTACTGTGAAGGGGTGGATGCTCAAGAACAGTATTTGCAGAGATCAGTGTTCAGGGGGAGCACAACCGAGAAATCCAAATCTTTTAATGTTCAGTGCGTGTCTTGATGGCCCCAAGTGAAAGGGGGCAGACCCAAGAGTATGTTGACAGTGGTCAGTGGTGCGGTACCATGTAGTTCTCAGAGGAGACTACCATGCTCAAGAGAAGTGGCATCGGAGACAGCACATTCTTATGAGACAGCACAGTGTAGTGCGTTGTGGCGCGGTGGCGCATGAGTGGCTCTTCAGAGGAAGGCCAGCACAGAGGTGCAGAGTGAGAAATCCTTCAGTGGAAGGTACATGCACGTAGGGTGCAGTTGTGGCGCAGAGGCGCGTATGATCCTTCAGAGGAGGGACAAGCACAGGGGTGCAACGGCGATCCTTCAGAGGAAGGTATATGTCCAGATGGGACAGTGTTGGCGCAGTGGCGCGATGGTAGGCGATCTTCAGTGGAAGAGTCGCACGAGTTCAAGAATGATTAGTACTCGGGGTGAAGGCATGGTTGCTCAGGTACTGGAGTACACTTGAAGCTTAAGAGCTTGGCAGAGGCCAATGGGGTGCAAGTCCTGAGGGGATGCACATATACCGGTTCAGTGGAACCAGATGAGGATGTTCGCAGTGAAGGTGAGACCGAGGTACTGGAACACAGCAAGGTGCTGAATGAGATGACCATCAAGCGGGTTGAGTGGTCAGTGTATGCACAGAGGTGCATTTGGTGGAGCTTTCCGGAGAGGGGAGAGCGCATGAGTTGTGTTGCGGTGCTTGCACTGCGATGCACATGGCAAGATCCTTTGTAGCCGAGGTGAGCGCTGCATTGTGATCGAGATGCTAACTCAGGGCGAAGCCAGTGGATGGTGAGGTGCTAGGGTAGCATGGAGCTTGTGGAAGCTGTGGTGATGCTTGGGTGGGCAGCACTCAAGTTTGTAGCTCAAGGGGAGCGATGAAGACTCAAGAGGTCAGGTGAACCAGAGTGGGGGAGCCTGTGATGAGTGAGTGTCAAGAGTGGCACATATGCGGCAGCGAAGAGTCGTTGGGCCGTTTAGCATCGGAGGATGCGTGGTAGTGTAGCTTGATGGGGGGATCAAGTACACGTTGAGGTGTAGCTTGGTGAGCGGGCCGAGTACACGTTGGTGTAGCTTAGTGGGAGGACTAAGTACACGTGAGCTGAATCAGTGGAGGAAGCTCAGATGCAGAAGATTGAACATCAGTGGATGTCTTTGGCTAGTGAGCCATGAGTATGCTTTGGGAGTGACTTGCGAGTCCTGTCTTGCGAGACAGTATCAGGCTAAGAGTAGCCGTTGGTGACACGGAGGTGTCGTTGAGCAGATGAGAGTACATTGTTGCCGGAGCCGAGTTCAGCAAGAGTGTTGGGCGAAGTGTAGTTGTTCCGATATGACAGAGGTCAGGGGCAGCATGAGGCACAAGGCGTCAAGTCAGAGAGAGTACTTGATTAGAGACCGGAGCATTGGTACGAAGTCTGGAGGTGTACCATGAGTTTAGTCGATGAGGGCATTCGACCGAGCGAGTGGGGGCGAGTGTCACGGTACGTTTGTTTGGCTACGCGTACACCGTGACACAGCCGGAGGGCTGGATGAATATGCGTGGCACAGAGGTGCGCGCGAGTGAATATGCACGACTGAGCCGGTGGGCTAAGTGCATATGCGAGACCGAGCTAGAGGGCGAGGTGAAGCTTCACGGCACGGAGGTGCTGTGTTGTGAATATTCGGGGGCGAGCCGGAGGGCTTGGCGAAGCTTCAAAGCTTGGAGAAGCGGCGAAGTGTATATTCATTTCATGGGCCGAAAAAGAGTATGATTGGTCTCATGATTTGATGTTTCCTTTTGGCAGTGGCGAAAAGGTAAATAAATCTACTATAGGGAGGGGTCCCCGACCTCCCTGCTGCACCTTCGGGTGTAGCTTAATTGGGTATTCCACGGAGCAACCCGTGGGCCGGGCCATGCTTAGCTAGAGGGCTATGCGTTGGTTTCCTTAGTCGTAGGAGACGGCTTAGGACTGTACGTGCAGGAGGTGGTACAGCGGCATTCCTAGAATGCCTTAGGTTCCTATGCGTGCTAGACATCGAGTCGACAGTACGCTTGGCCTGAAGCTTCTTTGGAAGGATCGAGCTATCCGAGATGCATATCTTGGTGTGCTTATGGATATGCTTAGCATGCTTTGTGTTGGGCTATCCGGGGTGGTGTAGCACGGTGTGGCATAGTAAGGGGCGAACTATGCCTGGATCATTGGATGCTAGTAGTTGCAGGCTAGCGTTCTCATGTTGCTATACGGGAACCTTATAGCCAGGATGGACCTCGCATATGCGTATGCTTGGTTGGAGCCTCAATGCTTCTTGACAGGTGAAGCTTATGACTGTATGGGCAGTCCGAGTAATGTCGGCTTGGCCAGGTGGACGGCTATTCACGGTTACCTTCCCGGTACTGTGGAGACAGTGAATCCTACCTGTTGGACGAGTGTCATAGGACACGATGAAGTGACTCGTAGGCCGGCATATGAGCGTGGCTCGTGTTGGTTATTCCGCTGTGCATATTTGGTGCAAGATGACCAGAAGGTCTTGAGACGAACCGAGATGGTTTGTGAGGCTGACTATGGACTAGGAGGGAGTCTGTAGTGCCGCACGGGTAATCGGTAATATGAATTTCCGCTGCGTGACCGCGTGTGTTTGCCGGTCGACCGATCCGCCCGTGACACTAGGGACAGGTTGAAGATCAAACTCTGAAATGCCTTAGAATATAATTGAGACTATACAGCTATCTTGGCTTTGGGTAATCGACTATATATATAATCCACCACTATTTAATTTTTTTTTTCTTTAAATAGTAGTAGGCAGAACATTAATAATCCTTTGTAATTAATGTTGTAGGTGTATGTAGATAGTTAAAAAAAATTAAAAATCTTCTTTACCGTATATGAGGAAATAAAATCAAGAGCTATGATACCTCAGCAACATGGACACAAAGGGAATAATAAGAGTTAGTTGTGGTAGTTGAAAGAGTATGGGAAAAACGGAAATGCTTAAGTTATAACAAATTCCTATAGAAGGCTAATCCAACGGTTAATATGTTTCACATACCCTCGTAATTCGCACCCTATCCCAATGTGATATGAATCTCACCGTAAATTGTGCCTTCTGTACTAAATTCTGTAGCTTTTTCTGTAACCCTAGCACTGGCGGGGAAAAAAGAGTTAATGCTTAAACTTAAATCTGTCCTAAAAATTTTCCTTCACTTAGATTGTATCCAAATTATCCTAAATTTTCTCCCTAATTAAGTCTTTTCAATCCAAAACTAATTTGGATGCTAAAAAAATCGATTAAAATAAATTTTTTTTAAAAAAGAATTTGTTGAGAACTTTCAATTCATATGTATTAAAACGTTTTTTGCTAATCAAAACATTTTTTGCATAATTAAATTCATATTTGTCATTTACAAAGCTAGTTATGTAATGCCAATATTAGTTTTGCAAAATCAAAATTAGTTTTACAAAATCAAAATTTGTTTTGCCAAAACAAAATAATTTTGAAAAAAAACTTATTTTGCAAATCCATAAATTAATTTTCCATCATAGAGATAAAACATATTTTAAACTAAAAAGGAAACTAAAAAAATAAAAACGGTCAATTTAATAAAGTAGTTTGTCGAAGATAAAATCTTCAAAATATTATGAAGATAAAACAGATTTTAAACTAAAAAGGAAACTAAAAAATTAAAAACGATCAATTATGCATAAATTAAGGGAGAGAATCTTTTTAAGATATTATTTTCTAATTAAATAAGGGTAAAAAGGAAATTTTAAAAAAGGATTTACTTGCTAGTGGCATAAACAGAAATATTATCCTTTAAAAAATAAAAAATAATAAAATATAAAAAATAAATGTAGGTTTTGGTTATTATGAAATGTTTGTAGAGTTTTTGGTATTTAGCAAAAATGGGGTTTTTGAGCAAAATTATATTTTTTTAATCATCTGAATGTGACTCTTCTAACTATTTTAGATAAAACAAGTTTATTTTTGTTAATCTGAATTTTATTTCTAAATTATCTAGACATTATTTATAGATACTTTTGCCCTTATCTGAATTTAAGAAAAAATTAAGATAGAATATGAACTATCCTCTCTCTATCCTCTACCCTTCTCTCTCTAACCATGGCATGACCCAATTGCACAATCCTATTTTTTTCAACAGTAATTATATTCTGAAGATTCTAAATTATTCTCTAAAAAAAAAATAATAATTAAACACCCAAAATCCCACAAAAGTACTTTCTATGCATTCTCAAAATTGAATGGGGATATTTGACTGTTCTGCTGTTTATATTGAAGACCTAATTCATTTCTCTTTCATACTTGAAATCGAGAAACCCAATGGAAGAAATATTTGAAAACTCAGGCAAGATTGGAAATCGATGAAGTTGTTGAATCAGCTCAGATCAATAATGCTTTGTATCATTTGTTAGAGAAAAAAAAAGAACTCGCGAAGAACATGACAATTAAGGGTTTTGAAGTTTTACAAGCTTCAAGAGCTTTGTTTAATTATCGACTTGTAAACATAAATTTTTGATTGAAAAAGTTGATGCACCTCACTAGTAGATCTGACAAAAAGTTGAAGATTCCTTACCTGGATAACGAGATAGAGATAATAGAGGGAGAAAGAGAGAGGGAAAAAGAACGAGAGAGATCTAACCTAGAGGATTCAGATCTAGTTGTCATTGATGGGGGAGATCAATATGAGGTTTTGATTTGAGAAGATCTTCTAGCTAGGGTTTCGGTTTAGAGAAGAAAGAGAAGGAATTTTGATTAATTTTTGGTCGTTTATTTGACGGGGTAATGTTGTCATTTTAAAAGTTTTTAAGAGGACAAAACTGTAAATTATGTTGAATCAGATATCCAATCTCCCAGTCAGGCATATTTTATAGCTAACTCATTTCATCCTGAGTTAGATAAAATATCTTACTCAAACATTGAATCAAACTAAAAAAAAATAAACAGTTTAAAACCTGACTCGACTCGACTCTGACAAAGAGTCAGATTTCATACCACGAGTCAACAAAAAATAAACAGGGCCTAAGTCTTAATGTGAGGTTTTTTCGAATAAAAGCTTTGGTTTATTTACCGTTAGAATTTGTAGATTCCTAACATGTATAAGTGCCTTATTAATTGATCTTAACGTGTGCCCTAAGTGTAACACCTGACCCGTCTTGATCATCAAGTATGAGTAAAAGTGTAAGGTAAAATTCAAAATCGAGTGACTCTATTTTCTTTTAGTTTTAAAACAGTTAATAAACTGCGTCACCTAGGTCATGGTCAACCTTAAGGTCAAAGTCAACTAAGTCAAATCAACTCCTATTGTAATCCAAGGTCAAGTCATCAACATCTCCATCAACTTGGTCAATTAGGTCAGACCCCGGTCAAATCTTAGTCGACTTAAAACCAACGGTCCCAATAAAATGAAAGTCAACTTAACCCAAATGTCAAAGGTCCGACTTCAGGATTTTCCACAGGAAAAGCTACAACTAAGAATTGGATGAACGAAGACTTGTTTCGATCATGAATTAAGATGTCATATTTCAACAATCACACATGAAATAAAAATTAAACGTAGCAAATACAAACTGTTAGATTATGCATCTGACCTAGGAAAATAATCATATCTAATTTATCTGACATTCAAAAAATGTTCAATTTGGTTTTATGTAAACTAGACTCAGAGAAAAAGTTTTGTTGTTTTGACCTGTGTCTAGTTCTAAACCGTTTTACACAAAAATCGGGGAAAAATAAACTTCAACAGAATAAAAACAGTAGTAAATCATGCTAAAAAATCATGAAATTTAAACTACATAAATACTAATCAATCAGGAAATATAAGCATCCAATTGGAAGTTTATTTGGATATACTACCAAAGAGATATACTAAAATACCAAAGTACGTGACAAAAATCCAGCATAATCCAAAGTGCAAAAAATCAACATTTAAGTTCTCTAATTGAAATAAAACTCTTTTTGGAATAGGTAGAATTGTATTTAAAGGAGTGCCGAGAAGGCACTCAGAAACCAGGAAACATACAAGAACTTTTTGTTTTTTTTTATTTTTTTATTGGAGAACCTCGACGGAGCGAGGGCAAATTTTATTAATAATAAAAAAGAAACCCTAGCAGGAAGGGGACATAAACCTAACCTCCATATGCCTAATACAACTAAATACAAATATAATGCATACAAAAGAAAAGAGAAAAACCTCTAGCCTAACCTAAACCAGGGGGACAAGGAGGCTATCTCTGAAAACAACCACAAAAAAAGAAAAGGAATAGAGCTCGAGCCTTACCTGAAAATAGGGGGACAAGGAGACTAACCCAAAAATACAATCCCAAATCCCACTACCTTTTCCTAACATACGGAAAACTAGCGCTATCTAAACGAGCCGAACCAATAATTTACTTAGGAAAATTCTCGATCGAAACCCGGTTAAAACGTTGACCAAGACCCTGAGAAGACATAAAATCAGCCATACTATTAAGCTCTCTAAATATATGAACTAAAACGATATCCATATGCTCAACCCCCTTCCTAATCTTTGCCCACCAATGAAGTAAAAATTAAGGGATTCTGCGCTTCCCATAAAACCAGTTTAAAACAAGCTTGGAGTCTAAATTCACCACAAATTTAATGATTCCCAGATAACATCAAAAATTCACCCCATCTAAAATAGTTCAAGTCTCAGAAAAATTATTTGAACCCTCCTTATAGAAACTTTAAAAAGTCGCCACTGGAAAACCCCTACAATTACGAATGACACCTCCGCCTACAGCCCCCGAAGGAGAGGCCACCCCATCTGTATTGAGGATGAGACCAATGCAACACCTTGAGCCTCTTCTGGCAGACCTTAACTGGATTCAAAAGACAGTTAGATAAAATATTCTGAAGTGAATGAGGGCTTCGTTTGCTAACAGCAAGTAGAAGGTTAATATCCCAAATCCATTTAAGAACCCAATAAACCAGGACATCAGAAGAAACAGAAGGTTCATCATGCAAACGACGATTCATCTCGGTCCAGATCTCCCAGAGAATGAATAGAGGGAAAAGAATAACAAGCTTACCCACCTGAGATTGACTAGAGGCCACATTAAACCAATCCCATATATACTCCTTAATATCACCATAATCCACCCGTCGTAGCCCAAAAAGAGGTGCAAAACGATCCCAGAGAGCACTAGCAATGTCACTCCTAAAGAAAAGATGATCAATTGATTCGCAGGAGTGACTCGGGCAATATAAGCAACAAGAAGCCAAAGTGATAACACAATCTTGGACCCTACTATCCACCGGAATAGCACCATAAATAAGCCGCCAAAAGAACACCCCTAGCTTCTTGGGAATATATTTGACCCAATAAAAACAAGCAAAATGACAAATAGTGGCCCGATGGCGTAATTGGTCATAGGTTGACCTCACCGTGAAACCACCATCAGTAGTATGAATCTATAAATGCTTGTCCTAATTTTCCTTTAGCCGGTTTTCATATAAATTCTGCATGTGGAGAAAAAAGTAGGCTGACACTCCATCCACTTCAAAATTCATAGCAACAGCCTCAGTAAGAGAAATATTCAAATCAACATCAAAACCTCCCAAGTACTCAACCAAAATACGCTTTGTACTCTAGTTCTCAAACCAGAAACTCATCTCTGCCTGACCAACCACACAAACAGAATTGATGACCAGAATAGGAAGAAGACTAGCACATTCTTTCCAGAACTTAGAAGTAGTGATCGGCAGCACGTAGGTAGACAACATACAAGAACTCATAAAATAATAATTAAACCCCATGATGTCCCATTATATTCAAATAGCAGCAGTGTGATTAATCATCTAACGTTTAGTTTTCAACTAATCGATCTCCTCTCTTTTTTACGTGATCTATGCCGTACGATTTTCATCGGAATCAGTAGAAATATTGGGATGAGCTATGCCTAGTATAGAACTATATTAAAAATAAGTGCTTATGCAATCATAAAAATCAAATCTAGCCTGCACAATAATATAACATAATAGTAAATAAAAAACATTACAGAAGAAGGAAAGTTTTTCACTGAAATTCTAGAGACAGAAAACGTGTGTATACAGAGAGAAAGTAGACAGAGAAAATATTCTTGAAGTGGTGCTCTTGTAGAGCTTTCCTTCAGTCTAAAATGAATCTTACATTGCATTTGGATGTGCTTTATTTTTAGTTATAGTTTCTACTTTTAGATCTAACATTATTACATAATACACCTAAGAAATTAACCTCAAATGATATATTATGTTCTAGCACGATTATGTTCAAGTACACATAAGATATCCACACAATATCTAACATTATTTTGTGCAAATACCCACTGAAGTGTCCAAAAGTGTTGGGAATGAGTGACAGGGTTGACATGGCAAAAATCCACACAAGTGTTGTGTCCTTGTTACACAGATTTTTAACAAGGCTAGTTCAAGTACTGACACATCTTGCCTCCAAAAGGTGAGGTGTAGCCTCGAGGGATGTTGAGGCATTAGAAATGTAAGCAAAAAAGTAGCTGAAGTTGCAGTGGTTTTTATTTAGACCAACAAGGTAAAAGAGCAATATTTTAATCACATATCTTGAAAATCTTTTGGCTATAGAACATAGATTAAGGATGTCTAACAAAAACTAAAAAAGTAAGGTGTTTTCTATATATAATATGATAAGGGGCGTTTTAATGCAAAATCTAAGTGGATGAACCTAGATGGGTCTTTGGCAGCTTATCTATTGTTCTTTTCGTGCATGACTAAGTTAAATGTGTTGTATACAACCTTTCCTTAGAAAATAGATTTTTACACCTGCGTTCTAAGCTACCAGATACACCTTTAGGTTTTCTAGCTATTGCTTTTTCACAAGTTTTCTGTCCACCTGCGTGGATTAGATTTGGTGTTTGGTGTCTAATCTACATCAAAATGGTATTACAGACACTACCTACTTGGCTACTTTAAGAAAAGAACTTAAATTTGCTTTCCACAATTGTATTCATTTTAATTGACACCTCGTATTTAGTTATTTACTATTTAGCTATATATTTCTATAATAAAATGGAACACTGGTAACAATTAGATTATCTATTTCCAATCTTGAAACCAAGTAATCTATGTTCTCTGCCATTTAGAGGGCTAAGTGGGATATTTCGTCTTATCGATGGATTATTGCAGTTGTCCATCTTCCTTTATGTATTATTTCTAAAATTCATATTTATATCTATCAGTATATTTTGAACCCATTTTTGGGTATCTTATGATCCGAATTAGTCTTGGGCTATTTCAAATGAAGTTGTAGCTCTTTGAATCTAGTTTTTAGAATGGCATAGTTTGTGATATTTGGACTTACAGTCTTAGAGTAATGATCATTAAAGTAAACTATGTACATATGGTTAGTTGTAGACTAACATTAAGGAATACTGTTTATTCACCCAAAACTTTTGATTTAGACCACAAGATTATTTGATTGATACATGTCTTCATATCATTAAACAAGGGGCATAACTTACATCAAAGTTTTTTACACAAAACTTTATCTATAAAAATTAATCTTTGCTAGCTAATGATGCATACACTGCCATTACAACTCACTACCACTAACTAATGATGGATGCACCACCACCACTAACTAATGATGGATGCACCACCACCACTAGCTAATGATGGATGCACCATCACCACTAGATAATAATGGATGCACCACCACCACCAAATAATGATGGTTGCACTACCATTTTCTACCATCATGATAGAAAACCTTTTGGAAGCCTATATAAGGAGGCTTAAACCAAATGAAAATGGGTACCTTAAAGAAGTTCTCTCCATTTTTAGTCCATCTTCTAAACCATTCAACATCAAGCTCACTTACTTCTTCAAACTTTAAACCTTATTTTTCAACTATTAAACCTATACAAAAAGAAGAGTATTTTAACTAGAAGAGATATTTTTCAACATTAAAAGAGGAGATTTTTAATTTGAAGAAGATGTATTTCTCAACATCAAAAGGGGAGTTCTCATACTAGTATTGGAAGCAAATCAAGGTAGGGGTCGAAACCCTAGTATAAAACCTATGTTCTTGATTATATTATTTTTGAACAAATCATGTAGGTAAGAAAATCTATTATCTTTATTTATTAGATCGTGAAATTTATTTAAAATTGTATTTTATGATAGAATAGTGCAGTGATTTGTGATCTAATGCAAGATAAAATGTAGTGAATATGAAAGTGAGATGATTTAATAAAATCAATGGTCAGTAAGCCTAATGGCTTTCCACGAAAATATGGTTCCTGCGGAAGACGATTCTTGATAATCGTGGTTGGTTCACTGGAACAAGCCCTGACTGGTAATGTTAATTAAAAACATTAATCTGATATTTGTAACAATTCGTACATAAACAAAAACATGGCTAAAAGGCCCTAAAAACACAAACAACAAAGATTTTGTGAAATTTTAGTAATATTGTAGAGTTTTCAGCAACGCTTTTAACTGAAAAACGTAGTTTCTACTGCTGCATTTTAAATGTGTTTCCTCATTAATACATGTTTGTATCTATTATTTTTGGTTAGTTTTCCACTAAGCACTGCTCACCCCGATAATTTTTCCCCCACAGTGTTCGAGGAAGGTGTTGGAGCGTAGATCGTGAATTTAACGATCGTGGAAAAACTTACTTTCTAGCATAAATTTGTAGGTGTACTTAATTTGTTTGATCACACTACTTTATGTACTATATCACAGGGATTATGAGATGCTTTAAGTTATATTTTGGTTTGGATAATGGTTTCACATGTTGGAATTGTAATTTTTCAAGTTTAGTTTTGAACTCAAAATCTGATAGTACTGCGATTCTTAAATTGTTTCTCTTAATTCTGAGATCGGAAAGATGTTCCATCAGTTAGATTATTTTCATAATAAACTCAATTATTTCTTACTAAAATTTCATAATTTTTGGATTACTTATATTCTAGTTTTGATAGTGATAAACATAATGTCTCGTTGCTGGGTTTCTGCTGTCAGTGCAGATAGACCCAGTTACAGTCAATTTTACAGTATGTTATGGTTTTCAAATTGAAAAATAATGTAACTACTAGTTTATGTATAATGTAAAAATAATGTAAGATGAATTATTTATGTATAAAACATCTATTAGTTTGCATAAACCCTTCGATTTACTTTAGTTAAACTTAGTTAACCATGAATTAACTTTTAACTACTCGTTTGAGTTAATTTTGTTAACCTATTATAATTGGCTTGTATGGAATAGAGAGAAGGAATTACCAATCTTTGTTCTTATAATACCTTTAATCATGTATCCTTCTAATACTCTTCTTTTCAAGTTTAATGATCCGAGTTGGATTATAAGATTTGAAAAGTGGGGTATCACAGTTTGGTATCAGAGCTTAGGCTCCAGATCTTTTTTGAATTTGTGGGGTATGTGTTTAAAAAAAAGACATACTTTGTACGAATGATTATGTATTGAAAAGATACATAATTATATGTAAATATACACTACTAGTTTGAGATTATCTCTACGAAAATAAAGATAAAATTTTTTGTTGTTGTTTGATTTGAGTTGGTGATATTTATTTTGGGGTAAGGATAAACAACTAAAAGCCTTATTATTATAAAAGAATTGAATGTATGTAGATATAATAACATAGAATGATATGACTAGAAAAATAATAAATTATTTTCTGAGTGTCAACATGTGATGTAATTCAAGAAGTGGATTGGTTGGTGTCGCATCAGTTAACACAAATGTTAGTTAGTAGGAAGTCTACATTTTCTTCTAAGTTTATTAAATATGCCTTCTCTTTAAGAAATGAGAAAAGGCGTACCTTGATTATTGATTAATCGGGATCCACTAGTTGGTTTTGTCTCTTTTGAGATATTGAAGTATGATGTGATCCTAGAAAAGGATTGATTGACATCATATCATATAACATCTGATGATGATTAGTTAAAAGTAATTAGTTACTAGGAAATGAATATTTTTATTTCCAAGAAAATTGGAAGAATTTTCTTTTGGATGGAATAAACTTGAAAGTTTATATACCTCGTTTATGTGACAATTGACACCACCGAAAGGATATTGAATGATACTTATACCAAGACAAATCACTTATTCTTAAATGGATCATTGCAAGAGTTGCAAAGATGAATTGTTACGACAAAAATATTGTGGATAAGTAGTGAAAAGTGAAGAGCGGGGATGGCGACGATAGTGTGATGAAAAAGTAGTAGATTATTCATTTATATGATACTGACTACATAGGATGTCACTGTTTAGTTGACCAACCAAAACAGAGCAACTATGTAGGAAAGTGATTTGGATGAAGATGGTCAGCTACTAGGTAATTATTCTCATTAAGTTATGTATTCTCCAATGATTGTAATTTTTGCCATATCACAATCACAATGAAGCTTCTCAGACGAAAAATCGAGGCAACGTAAGGAAACCTTCACTACATCAAAAGAATAGAATATGTCAAATCAAGAAGATGGAGAAAGGATTTTCGATCCTATATTCTTAGGCACAAGAAAACGCAGAGAAAAAAAAATCTTTACTACATGACAGAGAAAACATGAAGAACATCTAAGAATTGCCTTGCAAACACTTAGGGAGCGTCAATTATACGCCAAGAAGAGTAAGTGTGAATTTTCGAAGAGAGAAGAATTATTTCTTGGACATGTTATCTCAGAACATAGGATTGCAGTAGACCCAACTAAGATTTCAGCAGTCCTAGGTTGGGAATGATCTAAGAATGTATTTAAAATCCAAATATTTTTGGGTTTAGAAGGCAATTAGCGACGTTTCGTCGAGAATTTCTCTAGACTAGCAGCACCACTCACACACTTAACCAAAAAAGGTGTTAAGTTTGAATGGAGCCTTGAATGCGAAGAATCTTTCGAAGAGCTGAAACAGAGACTCACTTCAGCACCATTCTTAACCACACCAGAGCAGGAAATTGGGTACGTAATCTATTGTGATGCTTCACATAATAGAATTAGCGAAGTACTTATGCAGAGTGAAAATGCCGTGGCTTACGCTTCAAGACAATTAAGAATCATGAGAAGAATTATGCAACGTATGATTTGGAATTAGCAACCGTAGTTTTCGTACTGAAGTTGTGGAGACACTACCTTTATGGCGAGAAGTTTGAAGTTTTCTCAGATCACAAAAGTTTGAAGTATATCTTTACCCAGAAGGATTTGAATCTGAGACAAAGGAGATGGCTAGAGTTCCTCAAAGATTATGACTTTTCGCTAAATTATCATCCTGAAAAGGCGAATGTGGTAGAAGACGCATTAAGCAGAAAGAATCATGGTACATTAGCAACGATCCAGTTACTAGAGACCATAGCTGATTATGATCTCCAAGTGGAAAGAGGAACCACAAATGCATATCTATCACATATGGTAGTGGAACCTATAATAATTAAGCAAGTGGTGCAGACACAGATGCAGGATGCTAAGCTTCAGGAGATTTGAGTAAAGATTGGAACACCAGAACCACCAGAGGGTTGGACTCAGAGAGCAAATGGCAGATTACTGTACAAAGAAAGATTGTATATACCAGACAATGACAATTAGAAGAAAGAAATTCTAACGATGGCTCACGAATCGATGTTTTTGATACACCCTAGTAGTACAAAGATGTACCTAGATCTAAAATGACAATTATAGTGGAAATGGATGAAGAATGATGTGACACTTTTTGTTTCAAAGTGTCTCATCTGTCAACAAGTGAAGATAGAACACAAAAGGCCAGCAGGACCGTTGAAATCACTAAAAGTTGCAGAATAGAAGTGAGACTTCATTACTATGGATTTCGTCAGAAGACTACCAAAGACTAGGCAACGTCAAGACAACATTTGGGTGATAGTTGACAGACTTATTAAAACTGCTCACTTTTTGGAAATTAAGAAAACATACTCCATTGCAATGTTGAGCGCATTGTATGTCAAAGAAATCGTTAAGTTGCATAGTGTACCAATGCCGATTATTTCTAACAAAGATCTTCTTTTCACATTAAAATTCTGAGAAAGTTTCCAAAATGCAATGGGAATCATGTTGAATAAGAGCACTGCATACCATCCACAAACAAACGGTCAGTCAGAGAGAACTAGACAAACCTTGAAAGATATGTTACGAGCTTGTGTTATTGACTTTCAAGGAAGTTGGTGTGACCAATTGCCATTTGTTGAGTTCTCTTACAACATTAGCTATTATTCTAGTATTGGTATGCCGCCTTACGAAGCGTTGTATGGAAGGCCTTGCAGAACACCCTTGTGTTGGGCAGAAGTAAGTGAGATAAGTGTTACGAAACCAGAAGTTATCCAAGAAACAATAGATAATCATTAAGGAGCATTTACGTGCAGCACAAAGCCGTCAGATGAGCTATACCGACAATAGGAGTAGATCATTTGATTTCCAGGTAGGTGACCATGTATTCTTAAAAATTAGTCCAAGACCTGGGTTAAGCGGTTTGGGAAGAATGGAAAACTTTCTCCACGATATGTAGGACCATTCGAGATTCTAGATCGAATTGGTGAAGTCGCATATCTAGATAGCGATAAATCTAATAAATAAACACATGTTTTGAAGAAATGGAAAATAAACGCATGTTTGTAGGTTGCCGGTTAATTCTTTTCTTCTTTTTGACCTTTACACTCTTATTTCTCTTCACCTTCTACGCCTTCCCCGATTTCTGTTAATTAATAGTAAATATGCCAAAAATATCTATAAAACCAGAGAAGATGAGAATCATTCTTGCATAATAACAATGCTTAATTTAGTTAGAAGATTAATAATTAAAATATAATTAACAAAAATTAAGAGAAAATGTGTACATAATTATCGTTAAAAGTAATGATATTTAAATAATTAACTTTTTTTTATTGAAAAGAAACATATTTAATAAAAGAGGAGGAAGAATTTACATATGCTTGCCTATAGAGTTATCAATTCAAAAAATGAAAGCAAAATAATTTACTATTTATCACTATTAAATATTAATTAAGTATTGAAAGCTTTTTTCTCTAAAAAAGAAAATAATTATTGCACATAAACCTTTGGCCTAGTAGTTGTGCACCTTTCCCATAACTTAGGAGGTATTGGGTTCAAATGTTTTTGGTTATGGTTTGCAATTAAGTTTGACCTATATAATATGTTGGAGTCCTCTTTTTGTCTGTGGTGACGACCTTTGTATGCTCGTGGATCGATATTGGTGGTTTTTCTTCATCTGTGGTAGCAACTTATTTGTATGATTTTGGCAGTGTCTATGTAGTTCTTACACACCTATTGCTAGTAGTCAATGATGTTATTTCTCCTTATTGAATTTTGAACATTAGTCCCTTGAAAAAAAACCAAAGTAGAAGAAATTAACTATTGAGACATGAGTCTTACAATTATCACAATTTTAGTAAAATAAATAAATAAACATGCCCGAGATAAAATATTAATGGTCATCCCAAATAATCATTAAAAAAAAGAAAACATATATGACATCTTTATTGCAAGAAAATCGTGCAACAAAATATGTAATTGTAGAATTAAAGAAAAATAATTATAATAAAAATAATGAAAAGTATTCAAGTTAAATTATTTATTATTCTGCGTACTAAGCTAAATTAAATATTTTATTTTTTAATTGTAAAAATAAAAAGAGAAAATGAAATCTTTAATGAGATTTGCTAAAAAAAAGGAGAGAAAATAATATCTTTAACTGAATTTGCAGAGGATAGACTAGAGGATGTCTTCCCATCCACGTGCCACATCATCTTCACATTAGATGAACATATTTGCATTTGAGAGGGTTTTAAGAATAAATTAGGCGTGCTTCCTATATGGCACACCACTTTTGAGCAGATCATGCTTGCATTAAAGAGACTCTAAGCAATAAACATTGAGTAAAGAGGGATGTAGAGAGGGTGGGAGAGTTATTATGAGAGGAAAAAAAGGGAGGGGAGAGGTTAGAATCTGTAGACTAATTAGGGGGAGTAATAGGTTGTAGTTGTGGGAGACAGAGATATAGGTTATAGTTGTGGGAGAGAAATTAAGAAACGTAATTAGGAGAGAAAATAGAATAGATGGAGAGATTAAATGTGTTCAATTAGACAATAGAGAGCTTATAGGTAAGAAATTTATGCCTTAAATATTGATGTTTATATAAAAATGTATTTTTTTAAAGGGAAGTAAATGTATATTTTTAGGAGGTCATTAAATGGGATATAATAATAAATTATGCCTTAAAATGATGACATGGAAGTATTCTTATAACGTGGGGGAATGAGAGTTGAGTATGCCACATGGACAACAGAGACGTTACTTTAGACGCTTCAGCTATAGTAATATAGTATAGATACAAGTGGCAACAACTATTAATGTGGCATTTTATATATTGAGTTTACCACATTAGCATTAAAGATTTATATTATAGTAATATAGTATACATATATAAATTTGATTTTATAAAATATTTTAGAGAAAACGACTAAATAGTCTTTTTTCATGAGTAATACTACAGTTTAATCCCCGTTATCTTTATTTTGTCTAAAACCCCTTTTGTTGACTTCTTTTTTACTGCTTAGTCCCTTTTTAATTATTTATTGATGTTTTAATCTTTTTTTGGAACTCGTGTGCGTCTTTTAATTTTTTTATTACAAATTTTGCCCTTCTTTCCTTATTTAAAAACTTCCCTTTCTCCCTCGTCAATTATTTTGCGCTGGAAACTCTAAATATCGTTTGCAAAAACTAATTTGCAAACGTATTGTAACTTAAATTTTACTGATTCTGGTTTCAACATTCTTTCCTTCATACAATTCTGTTTTTACATGTGCAAATTACAACCTGCACAGGTTTCAAATGCATAGAGATATAATTACAGTTTGCAAATTGTGTTTCGCATACAGGTAAATATCTGCAAATTGTGTTTTGCATACATGTAAATGTTTGCAAAATACATTTTTCATACTTTTTAAGTGTTTCCACATTTATTGCATACATGTAATTATATGCAAATTATGTTTTGCATACATATAAATGTTTATTTAAGTTCACAGTAATAAAAAATGGACTTTTCAAAGTTCAAAATCTTTTTTTATTGTCTCTATTTACTGTAGTGGTTGTAATTTTATATTAGTTACGGAATTGCAAAACACATTTTGCATACATTTAAGTGTTTCTAGATTTATTGCATTAATGTAATTCTATGCAAATTATGTTTTGCATACATATAAATATTTATTTAAATTCACAGTAGTCGAAAATGAACTTTTTCAAAGTTCAAAACCTTTTTTTATTGTCTCTTTACTGTAGAGGGTGCACTTTTTGTTGTTATTGGCTAATGTATTAACCGCGAGGGTATTTTAGTCCGTTAAAAAGCATGCGTGTGGTTCAGGTGGTTTTTGGAATAAAGTGTGATAAATTTTATTGTTAGGACTAACAGGTCTTAATCCCTATCAAATGGGACGACTAAACCGTCATTCCCTAATATTTTATTAATATAGTTCAAACATCATCTACACGTATTAAACTTTTGAAAAGTAACTATTTGTCAATTTATGCATTACGCAAATGCACCCAAATGCATAGAATGCTCAAACGGCCCAAAATCAGAGCCGAACGCGTCAAAAAAGTAGAGATGGTCATGGACCATCTTAGTAGCTTATGACAGCTTTGGCACAGTTGCTATACCACCATCTCATTGTAGCCTTGGAGAAGGAGTTGGAGGAGCCCATTGAAGGAGAAACCCATTGAAGGTTCATTTGCTGGGTGGGGTTCACATAGAGAAGATCTATGGCTGATTTTCATGGGTAATATTCTCCTCATTAGACCTGGCAATTAGGGTCGACTTTAGGTGGGTTAGCTGGTTAATGGGTCAAGATTATCAAATCCTAATCCTGACTAGTTTATGAAACGAGTTAATTATTTTCAAATCCCAACCCTATCTGTAAAGTATATACCTATATAAAATAATTAAACGAGTCAGGGTCGACCCTAACTCTAATCCTAATAGGGTTGAAAGGGTAATGGGTCAAAAAATCCCAACCCTAACCCTATATATTCATTTAGCTAGTGAGTCGAATTAGGGTAGGGTCTACGCGGGTCGGGTTAGGATAGGGTTGGTGGGTCGCGTGTCATTTTGCCAACTCTACTCCTCGCTATATATATCATCATATCCAGAAATCAGCCTATTCTAAAGCTTCTAACCACATCAAATTAAATCAGCTCTTAAAAGTTGACCACATTTGCATTGGAGAGTTTCTTATATAAAAAGAACCTACATTCTAAACAGTTATTGAAGGTTTTTCACACATGATCCCTATTTTACCCCGCCCTTAATTAATAGAAATTAAGTAATAAACTCTGTAAAGTGCCTAATTTAGATGGAGAACGGATCAAAATATATCGTTATATATATATATATACATTATTTTTGGGGCACATATGAAGTTGATCCAAGGGATGATATTGGCTGAAAATATTCTTCTCATCATGTTGATCATCCTCACAAAAAATTAGAACATTTTAAAACTTGTTGTAACCCCATAATCCGATGATTAAAAATCACTAAAAATTAACAGTGATTGAGCTATTCATATTTCTATTAATTTACTCAATTTATGCATGATAAATTTATAAGTTTTAGAATGACTTGATTTCTACATGATGAGAATAATATCTTAATTTAAAATTAGCCCTTAAATCATCTCTATATAGGACTCACAAAACACTGTACACTCATTAAAAATTAATGTAACATAAGCATGCTCGGATCATTGTTCTATTACATAACAAAATTAGTAATGAGATGAGTTAACCACTTAGGCATATCAGTTTTTTAACTACAAATCTACAATTAATAGATGTGATGTGTCAATACCCTCGTACGAGCTGGTAAATTAAAATTGTTGGATGTCGTACTAATTAATTTAATCAATTAACCGAAGGGTCAAATCAATATATAAATCCCAAGTTCAAAAACAAGATTTTATAGAATTCAATCTACATATATATGGCCGATTATTACAACCAAAAAAAACAAAGTACGATTACAACGTTCAGCAAACAAATTAATTTTCCATAGTACATCATCACACCAACTTAATTAATTACCTCACCACAATTTCCACGAAATGAGTTCCAAAACATAATTATGATCCATACATCAAAAAAAAAATAAAATAAACAAAATTAATACGGTTCCTCGTTGTCATAATTCCCAGCGGGATCATAGTTGCAAATCATGAATTCACCCAACCCTGAATCACAAGTCACCTTAGCACACCCAACTCTTGTTGTTGTTTTCCAAACAATCTGTGTGTAATGCCCACATTCTTGACCCGGGGTGCATGAATTACTACCATGATCGTACCATTTTCGTTCATCTACCCAAGCTTTAACAGCTTGCGCCGGTGACCATCCGTATCCGCTACCCCAGAAAATATTTTCACCGTAAGGACCATCCGAATGAATCAACTGGCAGTCCGAACGCCTTTGTTCTGCGTACGATTGGGCGTAATCGGTCAATTTTTGGTCCCACTTCAACCCAGGCAAGCCTAAAGCGTAACGAGCCGCGTTTTGGTATGCTAAGAATTGGTATGCTTCCAGGCCGTAGCCATTGTTGTATATGGCAACGGTGTGGCTGGATAGGAAGAGTAGTGCTACAAGGATGGAAATGGAACCATTGAAGTACTGGTTTTTCTTCATATTGTGCACGGGGTGGTGCAGTTACTAGCTAGCTAGTTAGTTAGGGTTTGTAGTTTTGGATTATCCCTAGATTTCTCATTTCTGTGTTAATTAGACATCTATATATATGTACTTTAATAAAAGTCGTCATTAGGCGTTGAAAAGTAGGGTTTTAAATTTTCAACTGTTTGGTGGCACCCATGTTCGATAATGATTACCACATCCGTTTTTCTGGGAATAATTTTTTGAATATTATATAAGCTTAAAATAATATTATTTATTTTTTAAAAGTTTAAGGTGTGCTATTCCTTTTCTTTTTCTTAGTTAGATGGACAAAATCTAAGCCGGCCATATTTTTTAGAATAAACCGTAATCATCGGGAACAATGCCCATA
>MVGT01001846.1:140202-173122 GCA_002174775.1 Macleaya cordata
TTTAATGGTCAAAATCAAAGTCAAAATCGCGGGTACCTTCGGTACCGATCCAAACCGTGTTCCGGGCCTCGAATTGGGATCAATTAGTGTCCGATTTTCGCGCATGAATAGTCAAAATTGCATAACTTTTCGAGATCTACCCAATTGTATGGTTCGATTCTTCAAATTATGCTCCGAATAAAAACTCATTATTAAATGCTAGACTTAATTATTTTGGGTCGTTACATGTGCTTTGTGGTTTCTCCTTAAAAAAATTTATGACTTCGTCCCTAATCATATCGTACCAAAATTTTGAATCCTATCAATATTTAATTTAAAAGTAATAATTAAAATGGATGGCATATAAATTACCTTATAATTATTTTTGATTGATATAATTTATGGTAAGGATGATCTTCTCGTATTAAATTTAATAATTTTCACAAAAAAAAGAGAGAGAATTAATGAGTACTTAAGATGGTTGAACACTTGGACATTTTTTTTATGTTTTAAATTTAAATAAATATTTGGTTATTATCAGTTTTTTATTTTTTAAGTTTAAACGAACTTTAATTTTTTTATAAAGCAAGTGCTCTAATTATGTCATGTTTTAGTTTAAGTTTAAATGATCAATTGATAAATGTCATATGTTAATTTTTTTTAATCTAGTTAAACTTTAGTTTTGAATGATTTATCCGTTAAAAAAACCGAAAACCCCTAAAAAAATCCAAAATTTAGAAAAAATCGAAAAACCTAAAAAATCCAAAATTTAGAAAAAATCGAAAAACCTAAAAAATCCAAAAAACCTATGGTGTGGTTTTGGTTCTAAAAAAAAAACCATCATGGTCTGGTATGGTTTTGGTCATCCTAAATTAATTAATGGTTTGACTATGGGTTTGACAAAAAATCCAACCAAACTGAACCGTGTGCAGCCCTAGAAATTCTCAAAGACAAAGCATGACGAGCTAAGTTATGAGCCACAGAATTGGTAGTTCTTGGAACAAAAGCAAAGGAAATAACAGGAACTAAACTACTAGAATTGAGAAAATATCAGAAATCAAGGCTCGAATTCTCGAAGGAGAGAGAGCTAAACTGTGGTGGAGAGCTTGTACAACTATTTGCGAATCACCTTCGACGATGCACTCCTGAAGATGAAGATTGTGAGCAAGTTGAACTCCATTGAGAAAAGCCAAAGCTTCAGCTTCAAGAGGGGTGGTAGCATTAGTGAAAGAGGTGGAGCAGCTAATAAAATTCCCATTAGAATCTCTCGCAACAGCCGCTGAAGCAGTGAAAGGAATAGTGAAAGCAGCATCAATATTAATTTTGATTACAAAAGCAGTAGGGCTGGTCCAAATTGAAGCCGAATTGAGAGAAACCGAATTAGGCATAGGAGGCTCGGGGAGATCGACTGGAGTTGTAAAGTCTTGTAAGATAGAAGCAGCATTCTGCAGTTATCGAAAATGAGACGATTACGAGCTTTCCACAGACACCACATAAGGCATGCTCCCAGGTGAAAGACCATAGAACCATTCGGAGAGCGAAGCCAGAGAGCAAGAATATTTGCAATTGAATCTGAATTGTTTTCAAGAATAAGTCCCAATGGAGATGCAAACCATAAAGCTTGTGAAAAAGGGCAATGCAAGAAGAGGTGATCAGTAGTTTCTGGAGTGTTGTTGCACAAAGGACACTCGACAATATTTGATGGAATAAATCTACTAGTATTTTGACGATCATCAATTGCATTATTGATGACTCGCCACATAAGGTTAAGAACCCTTGGAGATATTTGCTTGCACTTCCAAAATAAAGACCAGGGAAAATCAGTTGATGAAGATGCAGTAGCAGAACTAGAGGCGCTAGTAGCAACTAATGATTTGTAGAGAGACTTGGTGGTGAAAACTCCATTTTCGGTTTTGGTCTAGACTATTTTGTCCTCCTCATCAGTCAACGGAATCAAAATTTGTAGGATGGCATGAACTGCAACAGGATCAAACAACTCGAAAGAAGATCTTTATCCCATGACTTAGTGTGCGGCTTCAAGAGGTCAGATACCCAAAAGACAGGACGAGTTCTAGTATTTGAAGGGCGAGAAACTCGAAAAACCAGGAAGTGTGTAAATCCATGGTTCATCCCAAATACAAATTTGTTTCCCATTGCCTATAGACAAGCAATACCCGTCCTTGATAAATTGTTTCAATGATGTAATAGCAGCCCAGATTGAAGAGGCAAGAGCTGGTTTCGAGTGTGACAAAAAATCATCCTGTTTTAAGTATCTAGCCTTCAACAAATGAACCCATAGAGCAACTGGTTCTGATGTTAAGTCCCCCTGTTCAATTGGTTTGGAAATTGAATCCCATCCTAAATAGTGGAGTTTTCTCTCCGAATAGTCGTGTCCCCACCAAAAGTTTCTTTGGTATCTGTTTATTTTTTCAGTAACTTGGACAGGGAGAATATCAGTACTCATGTTGAAAACTGCAATTGTAGAAAGTGTAGACTTGATCAGAGTGGTCCAACCAGCATGAGTCAAGGTATTCCTTTTCCAGCCTGCAAGCTTTGAGTTGAATCTTTGAAGGAGAAAATCATACGACTTACAAAGATGCTTTGGCTGGAGTAAATAGTTCCCCAAGTACCTGTCTGAGACGTCCATTTCCTTAACACCCAAGATATCCTTGATCTCAACTTTCTTCTCCTTAGGAATAGCTTTGCTAAACTGAATTACCGATTTATGATAATTGATGAGCTGTCCTGACCAATTCCATGTTAGCATAATTACTCAAAATTTCTCTAAGGTTGTCAACAGAATCTGTAGTAGCCTTGCCAAAAAAAAAAAAAAAAGTCATCTGCAAACATTAGGTGAGTAATTTCGGGACCATAATGATTCACACGAATACCCTGATACAAGCTATCTGCTTCAAATTTGAAAGTGATTCGAGAGAGAACTTCAGAAGTCAGAATGAATAAATATGGCGATAGAGGGCAACCTTGCCGAAGTCCTCTACCACTTTTGAAACGCCCTTGAGGACAGCCATTAACAAGAATTAAAAAAGTGGGAGTGGTCACACACTGCATAATTAAATCATGAGTTTTACACAGAAACCCGAACCCCTTAAGAAATTCACTAAGGAAATTCCAGCTAACTCTATCATAGGCTTTCACCATATCAATCTTTAAAGCAAAAGAGCCTATTTTACTTGTCCAGTGTTTTATAAAGTGAAAGAGTTCTTGAACCACAACAATATTGTCACTAATTTGTCTAACAGGAACAAAAGCATTTTGAACAACCGATATAAGATTAGATAAGTGAGGTCTCAAACGATTCGTTATGATTTTAGAAATTATCTTGTATAACACATTGCAAAGAGAGATAGGCCTAAAATCAACAGGATTAGCAGGCAGTTTGACTTTAGGAATCAAAGCTAAAATAGTATGACTAAGATCTCCAGGAATTAGTGCAGACTCAAAAATATCTTGAAAGAAACAAGTTACCTCATCGCCAATAGTAGCCCAACATCTCTTGTAAAAAAGAGCAGAGTACCCATCTGGTCCAGGTGCCTTGAATGAGCCCATCACTTTGAGAATATCAAAGATTTCCTCTTTGCTGGGTTTCTCACTAAGAGAGTCATTAATTTCCTGATCAATTGGGTTAGGTGAGGTAAGAAAATGGAGAGGAGTAGGTATAGTGGGTTTCTCAGAAAAACCTGTTGAAAAGTGCTGGATTAAGCGAAGAGAAATGGTTTTGGGATTGGAAGACCATGAGCCATCCTATTGTTGGAGGCAATGGATATGGTTTCTTTTGTGCCTTTTAAGAACATAAATATGAAAGAATTTTGTATTCTTATCATACTCACGGATGTTATTGTTTTTTGCCCTCTGAAACCAATAAAGAGCTTCCATGTCTAGTAATTCATTAAGCTTAGTGGTAATCGAAGCCTCTTTGGCCAGTAAGTTAGCAGTGGGTGGACGGCTTTGAATGTCAAGGAGTTCACCTTTTAGAACTTTGATTTTCTTGAATAAATGACCCACATTTTCCTTGCTCCACGTACAAAGGGCAGAAGCAAATTTTTTTGAGACATTCCGGCATAGAACCATTTAAATTAGACCAAATCTGCTGAATAGCAGGTAAACAATCAGCATGCTTAAGCCATGAGGCTTTGAAGCGGAATGGGGTTCTACCATGTTTTTTCATTCTAAGAGTATTGAGAAGAATAGGAGTATGGTCGCTATTAAAGCGGGGGAGATGACTGACTGCAGCTTGAGAAAATTCAATATGCCAGGAAGTATCAACCAAGACTCTGTCAATTCGTTCACATATATTGGTGTCCATCGGTTTCTTGTTGGTCCAAGTATATGCAGGTCCTGTGTAGCCGAGATCAATCAAGTTACACTCATTGATTATGTCAACAAAAGGAGAAGCTGTATAAGAATTAAAGCCTGCTCTGCCTAGTTTTTCAGCTGGAGAAGTGATAGCATTGAAATCACCAATGCAACACCAAGGGTTAGTGCATTGCGTGCTGAAAGATATTAAAAAGTCCCAAAAGATTCGTCTATCACCAGCAACTGGAGGGTCATAAACACCAAGTAGTTCCCAATCAGTTTTATCGCCAATACCACCAATATGTGCATGGATATGGTTCTAGGAACTAGACACAACTGTAAGGTTGACCTCATCTTTCCATAATAACCAAAGGCAGCCTTTGAGACTAACATGTGGTACAAAGAAATAGTGTGAATAACCCAGGGAATCAATTCTTCTTTCTGTAGAACGGGAAGATAGTTTGATTTCGGACAAGAAGACTATGTCTGGTCTTGAAGCCTGGAGGAACGACTTGAGTGATCGAATTGGTCGGTTCATTCCCCAAACCCCGACAATTCCAGCTGAACACTAACATTGGCCTTGCGACTTTCCTTGGGTAGTCGCCAAACCCATAAGAGTGGTAAAGGAAGCAGCATTAGAATCAGCAGCAAATTTCTTCTGAGAATTACCTTCAATCTGAACAAGAGAACCATGATCCAGTTTACGTTTCAAACCTGTAAAAGGAGGTGGGACAGTAAAGATGGGGGTAAATGCCTATAGATGTTATATAGTCGTTTGGTATCCAACGAATATTTGCAATATGCAAATGCTAAAAATGCTCAACTTTTATTAGTTTTTGGTGGTATATTTTCATGATCACTTGGAGTGGGCCTCCAATTATAAGATGAAATGGCTGTGCATATTCGCAGTACTTTCAAAAGTGTGAATATTTACAGCCATTATGCAAATTATTTAAATGTTCACTTTAAATTACTATGAAGATGTACCACCAAAAACCAATAAAAATTAAGCATTTCTTAGCATTTGCATGCTGCGAATTTTCGTTGAATACCAAGCAGGGTCATAGTACAAACTAATGGCAAACTACAACTAAGAAGTAAACAACCGCTTGGTTGGTTGGTTTGCTTCCCTCCCTATCATATGAGAGGTTGTGGGTTCAAACCTTGTAGGCCGTGGTATTCTACAAGATTTGGCCCATATAATTAATTGGTCAGGTTATATAGCCCCTCTTATATAACCCCTCGCTTATGGAGCCTACATGTAATGAATTCAGGAGCTAATTTTCGGAGAGGTTGTTCTCCTCACTATGTATTTCATCATATTAAAAAATCAGATCATTATAAAACTTCTAACCCTCTCAAATTAGCCCTCAAAAAATTTGCAAGTTTTTAAACTTTTATTTTGACCGTTGATTTAAAACGGGTAGATTTGAGCTTAGAAGTTTTAGAACATACTAATTTCAGGTATCTATATTCTTCTCATCATGTGGATCATTCTCACAAAAAATCAGCCCCTAGAGGCGTTCCATATGGGCCCCACAAGGGGGGTTTTAAGGGGGCTATATAAGAGGGGCTACATATATAACCTAACCCAGAATTAATTATGTTGGAGTAAGTGGCTTCTCTTAGTCATTGGTAGCAAATTTCTTTTCATTCATTGCCATGACTTCTCTTCGTCCTTTGATGATCTTGGCGGTGTATTAAGAATCGTTGTAATTCAAGCAATAGTCTCTTCTACCAAAAGAAAAAAAACTACAACTAAGAAATTTTGATCTCAAGACTTCTTAAGTTATGACAAGGGTACACAAAAATTGCACCAAAAGCCTAGCAATGCATGATATATTTTAGGAGAAATTCTAACATAGTTATGCTCGATCTAGCAATAAAGTAGTTAAAAAAATTTTCACCCTAAATATTTGGAAAGGAGCCTGATTATGCATGTGGTACTTAAAACTATCATTAGTTTAACATGAAATTAGTCTAGAACCCCAAAATGGGATTCCTTTTCACTTCTTCCCTACCCAACTTTAATTTTTTAAATCCAACCCAAATTTTTTTTTTATCTTATGCACATCTGTCATTTTCTATCTATTTGACTTAATTTTATTTACTTTTTTACTGACATATTTTTCATTTTTTTTATTTGAAAAAGAAGTAATAGAGAAAAATTTTAGAAGGAGGGAGCGAGAAATCGTATTTGCCTTCTTCACCATTTTTTCCAGCGAGTGAGATCTGTCGGGGATCATCTCTTTCTTCTTCTTCTTCTTCTTCTTCTTCTTCTTCTTCTTCTTCATCATCGTCTTCTTCATCTTCATCTTCACATTCATCTTCTTCTTCTACATCTTCATCATCTTCTTCATCATCATCCTTTCCCTCTTCATCTTTTTTTTCGACGAGTCAAATTTTTCATGAAATCAGACAACCATATGCCTCATCATCTTCTTCTTCTTGCCATTTAATTTGTTCTATCATTTTCTGTATAAAAAAAAAACCTAGTATGCAACTGTAAGCAATCTCGTGTTATGCAACTGTTATTCAACTCTTATGCGACTGTTATGCAACTCTTATGCAACTAGTACGCAACTATTATGCAACTATTATGCAACTGTTATGCAACCATTATGCAACAATTATGCAATGGTTATGCAACTTCTATGCACCTGTTATGCAACTAATGCAATTGTAATGCAACCGTTATGCAACTAGTATGCAAGTACTGTTACGTAACTATTATGCAACAGTTATGTAACTATTATTATGCAACTTTTATGCAATGTTTAATTAATTTCTTAATTCGGTAGCCCCCTTTTAATGATTTTTCATCATGAATAATGTTATTGTGGGCTTTAGTATGCAACTTTTGTGCAACTCTTTTCTAATTCTTTCTTTTCTCTTTCTTCTTTCTCTTTTTAATTTTTTTCTTTTAAGGAAGGGTAGCTTTGTCTTTTTTACTTGATTTTGAGTTTTATTTACAAAACTAATTTTGGGTTGGGTGGAACCTAAATGTAGGTCCAATATTGGGTTTTTTTTTCATTCTCTCTTAGTTTAAAATGAAGTTCATATTATATGTGTAATTAATTATTTAGAGAAACAAAAAAAAAATTGGAATAAAAGATAAACATTAAAATTGAATCTCGAGATTATATATCTCTACACATAGAGGAAGGATACTTTGTCTTGTGTTAAAATGCCGGCTTACTACAAGATGATTTCAAGGGTGTCAGTAGGTTCTCCTCTTCATATAGATCATCCCCATATAAAATTACCTACGTCTAAAATTTATAATCCAATAAAAAGTTTGATGAGAATATTTTATTGGAATGATTAACATCCAATCCATTGACAAAGTAAAGGTGACTATTGCAGTTTGGGTGGAAGGTTTGGAACCTTTCAAAGGAATCAGTATTGAGTCTTTGATTGTTCGGTGGAAAGAGATATTATTTGAACCTCCATAATTGTGTTTGTTTGTGTGAGTTGCCTTTGGCTTTGAGTGTTGGTCTTCTATTGTATATGTCTTATGTAAGTTTGTTTGATCAATAAATAATTCCTTTTTACCGACCAAAACATGTATAAATAGACCTGTTGATGCGAGAATATCATGAAAACCATGGATGAAGTTTATCATTAATAATTCTTAATGAATTTGATGACTAAATAAGTTGTTGGATGAAATCATTGTTTGTCACTTCATTGGGCCTAAAAGCACCCAACTTGGCATTTTAAGGTCGTAACTCGTAATTGTCCTAAATTCAAGAATATTTTAAGCTAAGTACTAACCTCACAAATGAGTATCAAATTGTTTGTGTTTTCTGGTGTGACCCTATTTTAGGGTTGCACATTTAAGATTTGTCGGAATGTATTTGTAGATATGCTGCCACATCAAACAGTAAAACAATTCGGTATTTGTACATAAGTAGCATCGCTATTTGGGAATTGCATAGAGTCAATCGAGGGAGCATGAATTGGATAAGAAATTCATTTTCTCGATTTTGATGCATTAGATACTGAAATTTTCTCTTAAAATGATCACCTAATTAATATGGGTACAGATATACTCTGTCCTCATTTCCTTGTTCCTTCCCTATCTCATGTTGATTTTATCACGTGGGATTCATATTGACACGATCTAATGACTATTTTTTTGTGCGAATGTTCTTCTCACCATTTATATCATTCTTACAAAATATCAGCTCATTCTAAAACTTCTAAACCCTAACAAAAGTTTATTAGAAAATCAACCATCCAATATTAGATATAAATATGACATCGTAACCATTGATTTTTAACTCAACATTCGATAGAGTTAAAAGTTAGAATATGCTAGCTTTTTTTATAATGATCTATATAGTGAGGATAACATGGATCCTCACCAAAGAATTAGCAATATGAACGTCTCTATGTGGGCCTCACAATGCAAAATCAATATGGGGACAAGGAGGGGACATGAAAAAGGGGGACAAAGGATCTGGACTGGTGAAGTTGTGATAAAATATGGAGAAAGAGGGAAAAATGTGTCAATTATAACTAATGAATTTAGGACTATTAGGTGTTCACGATTTATTTTAAGCCCTATAGAGTCCAAATCTACTTCATGCGCGCATGATGTTCTTTTTTATACAGGAAGTGATAATTATGTTTGTCACTGTCGAATAATTGGTCTTTAAAATGAAACTTAAAACTCCTAACCTCGTTAACATTTTTCTCTCTTGATCAATCTTTGGACAGCCAAAACTTTCTCTCTAGATTTATTTACTACCTAATCAATCGTCGTCATTCATCAATCCTTAGATTTTTGGACAAAAGCTCCTTTTTCTTTAACACTATTTATTTTTACATTTCTATTACACTCATTTATGGGGTTCAAATGAAGATAATCCAACATCCAAGGAATCCCTGAAAATAAATGAAATGCCAACAAATAAAATTTGTGTGCAAATAAAATTTTTCCACTAGTAGTTGTTCCCATGTATCAAACCCCAAACCTCTTCTCTGTTATGTCAGAAATCTCTGCTGTTGTGCCAAATGCATGTACGCAACATTAAGCATGTTAGCAGAAAACACACCTTAGAAGCTCCTTGAAATTAATTATTATTATCTCTTATAGTACTCTTAACAGTATGAAATCATTGTTCGTCACTCCACAAGGAAATGTGGGTATTAAGCTTGACATCACGCAAGCTTTTGATACTCTTAACTGGGATTTCCTCCTTGCTGTGCTAAGAAGATACGGATTCTGTGATAAGTGGTGTTTGTGGATCCACAATATTCTTAAGAGCTCCTGGTTTTCAGTTATGATTAATGGAGGTCCTAATGGATACTTTCCATCCAAGAGAGGTCTACGTCAGGGAGGCCCCCTCTCCCCCATTCTTTTTGTCCTTGCTAAAGAGGTTCTTAGCAAGAACATTGATTACCTTGTGGAGAAAAAGAAAATCAAGTCAATGGTTTCTTTCAAAGGCATCAAAGGTCCATCTCACCTCCTTTTCGCTAACGATATATTTCTTTTCTGTAATGGTAGGGAAGCTGGCATAAACAATCTTATTAATCAAGTTCTCGAGGACTATCAACAAGCCTCTGGTCAAGTTGTGAACCTTCAAAAATATAAATTGTTCCTTAGGAGCATGTCTCACAGAAAAAAAGCAGACAATTATCGACTAACTGAACATGCAAGAAGGAGAGTTCCCTGATAGGTATCTTGGGGTAAATCTTTTTTCCAGGAAGAGTTAAAAAGATTCATCACTGACCCCCTGTCGAAAAGGTTAAATCGAAACTCACTGGCTGGAAAGATAGGCTGCTCTCTTTCCAAGCCCGCGTAACTTTAATCAGATCTGTTCTCTTTAGCATTCCTGTTTATAATATGGCGGTCTACAAATGGCCCACTTCCATCACCAAGGAAGTGGAGGGTCTTATTAGAAATTTTCTCTGGACAGGGGATTGCTCCAAGTCTAAAAAGGTTACTACAGCCTGGCACAAGGTTTGCAAACCATTATGTGAGGGAGGGCTCGAGATCAGGGAAGCTTGTCTGGATTAATAAGAGCATGTTAATAAAACTTTGTTGGTTCATTATGAACTCAAACTCAAGAGGGGCAAATTTCCTCCGGGCTAAATACTAAAGGGGTGATGGTGGGTGGATTAATTACCATAAGAAGTCTTCCATTTGGCCGGGGATAAACTAGGTAAAAAACATAGTTGAGGAGAACTCTTTTTGGATAGTTGGGAATGGAAATCAGATCTCTTTGTGGCATAAAGCATGGTGCTCGGACCTTCCTATAGTCTCTATGCTGAACATGACCTCTATAAAGTTGCCTCACAGCTCCAAGGTAGCTAACATTATTAGCGAAAGAAGATGGAATATCCCTCCATTTCTGGACAGAGTCTTGAATCACATCAGCATTGACCCAACTCTCCTCCCTCCTATTTCTTCAGAGAATGATCAAAGAATCTGGAAGCTCTCGAAGTCAGGATCTTTATCGGTCTCTAGTGCTTATCATTTGGTTAGGGACTATGGGCCAAGAATCGAGTGGTGCAAATGGGTTTGACAAAAGTATGTTCATCCCAGAATGGCAACCCAGGTGTGGAAATTGTTAAGTAGGGTTGTCCTATAGATGAGAGAATTAAAAAGAATGGCATTTCACTGGTTTCAATTTGTTCTCTTTGCCGCTGTCATAAGGAAAGTATTGTCCATCTCCTTTAGAAGTGTAATTTCGCGACCAAAGCCTGGGAATGGATTCATGGTCTTTTTAGATCCTCTAAAGGTTCCGATCTTAAAAATACTATAGCTGTCGCCTCCAACAGAAGTGAGGTGATAAAACAATCTTGGATTGTTGGGGTTATGGCAGTTATGGTGGAGATTTGGTCTTCTAGAAACAGATGTATCTTTAATAATTTGGCTTAGTCTCTCACAAGGCTGAAGATTCGAGTGATTGAAGTGATAAAATCCAGCTCCATTAGAATTTCAGGAGCAATGCATAACTCGGTAGAGAATTTCTGTATTCTCTCCTCTTTGGGCATTGGCGGAAGGCATGTTAAGTTCCAAGTGATAAAAGAGTGTAGATGGATTCCTCTTCCTTTCAATCAAATCAGGATCAGTTGTGATGGGGCTGCCAGGGGGAATCTTGGCACAGCTGGAGCAGGCATCATCATCCGTGATCATAACTCTCTCACTATTGCAACAATGCCCTATGGTCTAGGTTACGGTATTAACTACATGACAGAGGTGGATGCTATCATGATGGGTCTAGAATGGGTTGTGAGTAATAATCACCTTCATGTATAGGTTTACTCGGACTCTGCCGTGGCGATAAGGGCTTTCAATGCTGGGAGCATCCCCTAGATTGTTAAAGGCAGATAGAACTTGGTGAAATTGGTTTTTTTGAGTGTCAATTTCTATCATACCTTCCGGAAAGCGAATTTCGCGGCTGACGCGCTGGCAAATCAGGGGGCCTTGTTGCCAAAAGGATCCTCTATTTGTACAAATGGTCGACCTACCAATCTTCGAATCGAAAATCTTGATAAGCCCTACTTCAGATGTAGCTGCCTCTTTCAATGGATGGCTCTTTGATTTTTTCTATAGGTCTTCGGGCCAGTGTGTTTTCTCGGCCCCCTTATTTGGGGGTTTTTTTTTGCTCTCTTTCAATAAAATCATTTTATTATCGAGCAAAAAAAAATCTCATATAGTACTCCAACATCACGAAAGTAGGCTAAGAGCTAGGAAACTACCACAAATACATAGGAGGTCAGAGTATTCAAAGTTTAGTGGGTCGTATCCGCCTGGCAGTACCACAAGGCTGCAACGTATCTTGTTGAAGTTGCAGCATTTCATGGGAATTTGATCAACTAGATTTTTCCATAAGAAACTCTTTCCTCTTCTTTTAAATTATAGAGAATCTCTATATTAATGTGGTTGCATATTGGCCGATATGTAGCCATTTCCTGTATGTGTATGTGGTTAAGTGTCACACGAGAAGGCTTGAAAAAATTTGTATTATTTAATGCGGTTGCACATCGAATCGATGTGTAGCCATTCCCGTGTGTCCGTGTGTTGCCCTTCTAATGCGTTTTTTTTTCACAAACCAAACATAATGTGCAAATCCAACATCAGAAATGTATGCAAAGGGGATTGTTATTTTGGTCATTCTAATTTTAATTTACCAAATGTAAAAATTATTAAATGCTATCACTTCATAACTCGCGCGGAGGTTGTGTTTAACTCTTCTAAACGTCATTTCAAGGATTTATTCGTGCTTTTTTCATACCTAAATAGTGGAGTGGATGAAGAGGACGTTCCTTTGTCTGAGTCTTGTTGGTGTTGGCACACAAGGAGAGTAAGAGAAGTTTCATTGATGGGTTAGGCCTCAATTGGGTCTTTGGTACAGATATTACTCAGACTTTTTGTTAGAGATCGACTAAGAAATTTTCTATAGAAGGTAATCTATTTTGGAAGCCTTTGTTATTCGCCATTTGTTGGATCATTTGGAACAAAATAAATCATTGATAAGGGGGAGGATCAATCAGTTAGTTCTGGATATCAAAGCAGTTCTTCTTCTTTTTCTTCTTCTTAGTTTATTTGAGTATCACATGAAGAGATGATTATAACTTAATTATGGCAATACTGGAGAGGCTTCTTGTTAACAGTGTAACTAAACTCTTCAAAAAGTTGGTTACTGTCAATGTTTGAAAGCAACCGTTATACTGGTTTTGATCGCTCAAACCGACATTTGTGTTCAATCTGAAAAATAACGACGTTTTAAGTTTTAGAAAAGCTTATAAAGTTCAAAATATTTTTATATGTTAGTTTTCTATTTTTTAAATAAAATAACGGTCGTTATAACCTTTATAACAATAAAAATGATCATCAGTATATAACGGTATTATAAAGATATAACGTAACGCTTAGGGCCGTTACCATTATAACGGTCATTTAAACCGTTTTTAAAACATTGGTTACTGTTACATCCCAAAACATTCGTCTGGCTTGAGGATTCAAAGATGACCTGAAAAGGCTTGAAAAGACCTTGCAAATGATTTTGGCCTTGATGACTAAGGCTGAGAAATGCCAAATGAACGACATCGCTGTGAGACTTTAGTTGAAATGGCTTAAAGACGTGGGTTGTGATGCAGATGATGTACTAGATGACCTCTCATACCAAGCTATACATTGATAGGAAATGGATAGATTAAAATACAAAATAACACGACTTTGTATAGGCATCCTCCAATCAACTTGCATTTCATTTCAAGATGGCTCATAAGATCAAAGATATCAAAAGACGTGGTTAGGTTTCAGCTGCAAACAACTAGCACATACTAAAATTAGTGCTCATATACGGTCAAAGTAGTAAGCAACTGAACCAACAAACCCCCTCTTTCCTAGAAGATTTGAAAATTTTTAGAGAGGAGAATGATATATCAAATATAGTAGACTTGTTGATCAACTCATCATCGTCATACAAAAAACATTTCCATCATTCCTATAGTAGGTAAGGAGGGACTTAGGAATACGACACTGACTTAACAAGTTTACAACGACGACTCTGTAAAGAGACACTTTTAACCAATAATATAGGTCTGTGTATTTGATGATTTTGATGTCTAAAGGATTTTAAGAGAAATCTTGAAGTGTATAATTAAAATTAAGTGTAATGATGTATCAAATGTGGATATCGTAGAATACTGATGCCCAATTGACTGAGAAGAAATATTTATTCGTACTCGATGATTTGTGGAATGAGAATATTTATATAGGAACCATTACTGATTCAGAATTGGTTTAAAGAGCTTTTTGAACATTATAGAATCTTGATGGATGCTTATAAATTTAATTTAAAAAATAATTATGAAGTTCCATAACGTATTCCTGTTACGTCCAATTTATACATTTTTTGTGTGCTTCGTGTTTTGTCATTTCATCATTTTCTGATAGTGTTCTTGAGGTAATATTTAATCAGTCCATTAGTGCTCTTTATAATTTGCAAATAATAGTATTATACGATTGCACTTCCCATCAGGAGCTTCCTAATGACATTAGATTTTAAAAAAAATTTAAGGCACCTTAAGTCTCTCTTCTTGTAGTTCTTTTGAAGGTTTACCTATAGACATTGGAGCTTTAAAAGATCAGTTACCTCAACCTAAGTTATGCAGGTATCAAGACATAATATGTGTCTATAATTAACTGATGCCATTTATAAATGTTAATACTTTGTAACTGCAAGTATCTTGAGGCGTTATTTTGAAATTTTATGAGCTTTGAAAGATATGAAGTGCTTCAACCTCCAGGATACTACAGTCAAAGCATTACCTGAATCTCTCACTGACTAACAAAATTTAATAAGGCCGCGAGAGATTAAAAAAATCACGTACTTTAAGGAAGATAAATGAATAAAGTTTTTAATAATACTACAATCAAACCACGTACAATTTGTCCCTTTGGCCCGCTTGATCTAAATGGTTAATTTTTTTTTAAACTCTTAAGAAAAACTTAGTTGTATAATTATAAAGTACATACTTTATGCCCATATAGTGCAAGTCTCACATGGTGAAGATCCAAGAGTTGATTTTTTAGGATAATATTTACCTTCACATTTAGATCATTCCTGCAAATAACTGTTCAATTCTAAAATTCCTAACACTATGAAAAAATTAATTAAATTCAACGGTTTCTTATTGAAAGGTGATGATCTTTTCACTATTTATTTAAAATTAACTTTTTATACAGTTTAAAAGTTTAAAAAAGTATAATATTTTGTAAAGATGATTTAAATGACGAAGTGAACATCTTATTAAAAAATTAACTCTTAGATCATCTCCATGTAGGACCCGTACTATTTAGATATAAACCAAATACTTTAAATCTATACAACAAATTAAAAGTTTTAGTTTCAAGAAAAATATATAAAATTTTTTTTTAAAAAGTGTCGGGCGGCAGCCTTCACACCGCCTGGTACCAGGCGCCCTGCTCCTTCACCGCCCCACGACAAGCGACCACCCAACAACCCGCCCCGCTAAAAATATTCAAATTGAATATGGAGAAATCCAAATTTACCTTACGGAACTCTCACATAAGCTATTATCTATTTTACCTCTCATCCAATATGCAATTTTTTTTGCATATTTACTCTATAAACCTCACCACTATGAATGCCTGGTGATGTTTTCACTCTAGAAAATCGCACTCTAAAACCTTGCGCACCTATTTCAGAGGCATTCTGAAAGCAAAGAATTTGGATATTTCTTAATTATCGAATACCACATTCCCATAGTCCCATGACTCTCGCTCTCATTCCATTCTCCTGCCTCGCACTCTAATTACTTAACATAAATATTGAAATGAACAAAAATCAGAAAAATGAATAAGTTTGTGATTCTTTTCGCTCCTTGGTCGCTTTCTCCTTACTTTTGCTTTGGAGCTTTTCATATCAAATCTATTTAGATGTTTCTTTTCATGGAAAAGAAAATTTATTTAGCTGAGCTTCAAACTTGGATTTTTTCTTTGTAACAAATGATTAATTAGAGATCTACGATTGAGCTGATTTTTAGTTGGACATTATATAAATAATGATAATATTATATCCTCAAATAATTAGTTGATTTGAATAGACCTAATAACGTGAAAGAAAAATCAATCACAAAGTATGTTTTGCATACATATTTAGATATGCAAAAATAATAGTATTTCACCTTGAAAAGTTTAAAATGTAGTAAATTAATGTAGCATGCAAGTTAAATTTGCATATACATAAAATAATTAATTGCAACTATAAAATTTCTAAAGTATTATTTTTGTAGTCTGTTACGCAATGCTTTACTTTATAAATAGCATGCAATTTTAAATATGCTGAACTTTTTTTTTTTGCTAGGTAAGCAAGAATATATTAATCAGAGATAAAAATATACAAAATTAGAGACAAGCTCCGAACAAAGAGAAGAACAAAAGCAAAAACCCTACACAATGCTATGCGGGCGAGGCATTCCAACCAGGCTGGCACCCCAAGCCGCCATAATCATTTGTTGAAAAGGTTATGAAAATCTAAAATAACAGGTGTTTGAATTTTCGACAGCTAGAAAACTTGGCCGATGATCAAAGGTTTCCTTCGTTCCAAGGGGAAGATTAGCTCCACGTTTGGACATGGTATCTGCAGCAAAGTTTGTTTCTCTAAAAACCGATGAGAATTTGATAGTCAAATTTTTTCTGATATTATTCCATCTAGAGTTAATGAACCACAGAACTTTGTCACTTGCGAAGCATTTGATAGCAGTTTGAGAATCGAAAGTGACCCATATTTTTGGCCATCCTCGATCTGAGGCCCACTCCAAACCCAAGATAATGGCTAATAGCTCAACCACAAAGTTGGTACAGATCACAAGACCCACCGACATCACTCCAATACCTGTGTGATCATGAAGAATCACCTTTGCACCACTTGGACCTGGGTTACTTCTTGAACATCCATCACACCCCATTTTCAACTGATTAAGGTCAGGAAGACTCCAAAAGCATTGTAAGACCCTAGTGGGTTTAGCTGGTCTAGGATTGATTTGAAGGTTTTTGAAAATCATGAGGTCATCTACCCTGTTATGCATAGTGCTTTTCATTAGAATAGAGCATTCAAAGAAATTTGCTAATATCTTACTTTTAACCCGACGAGAAGAAGCTGGAATATTGTTGAGGATGCAACTATTTCGGTGGTGCCAAATTTCAGTTAGGACATTAGTAATAGCTGCAACCCAAAGGTCCCGAATGGCAGCACTCCTAGTTGTAACATGAGCAATAACTGTTTCAAAATTTTGAACATAGGGATTCCATTGGAATCCAAATAACTCATGAATCCAAGACCAAATATTGGCAGCAAATGGGTAAACCCAAAATAGGTGAGTGTCGTCTTCGATGTTCTTTAAGCATAGAGAACATCTAGAGGCAATGTTAATACCTCTGTCTTGGAGTCTCTTGTCGGTAACACAACACCCTGAAAGTATTTTCCATATGTTAGCACTTCTGCTGGGATGGATACATTTTCTCCAAATTCATTTTGACCAATGAATCTTAAGGAATTTCTCTCGATGAATCTCCACTCCATTAGCGACTGAGTAGCAGCCAGTCAAACTTGGTTTCCACACTCTAATGTCCTCTCCCAATAAAGGAGGTGGGATAGTAGATGTGTTGATATTAGCCAATCTGAAATTGTCAGCTATAGTCGAAGGAATAGACCATTGACCATTGGCAATTATATCACTAACCCTCACTAGATGGTCGAAAGAGCTTCCATTATTTGAAATTAAGTCAGCTATTGGTTCCGTCGAGCACCATGCATCATGTCAAAGAAAGATATCCTTGCCATCACCTACTATCCACCCAAAAATTTTTCCATACCTTGAATTGCCCATTTCAATCTACCCCAAATCAAAGATTGCTTGTAATAGGAGATCCAATTACCAGATTTACTTTGGAATTTAGCTTTCAAGAAACTTGCCCAGTGGTCTTTGTGGGAGGTGATTCTCCACACCAATTTAAGAAGTAGTGCTTTATTGATGTTTTTCAGCCTAGTCAGACCCAAACCTCCTTCATCCTTAGGGCAACAGATTTTATGTCAGGCTTTAGTGATGAGCTTTTTACTAGCAGGGTCACCAGTCCAGAGGAAGTTACGCATAATCCTTTCACAAGCCCATATAACAGGTTTGGGCCATTTGTAAATAGCCATATTGTAGATTGGAATGCTACACAAAATAGATTTCATAAGGCATAAGCGAGCTTGGAATGATAAAAGTTTACCTTTCCAACTCGCAAGAGTTTCCTGCATCCGATCCACAACATGCCAGACATGACACTTTTTTACAGAGCCAGGGAAAATAGGGACTCCTAAATAAGAGTCAGGGAAGCTGCATTCAGACATACCAAATAGATTGGATATGTAATGTTTTTGGGACGCAGACATGCCACCCAAAAAGAATTTGCTCTTGTTCTTGTTGACATACTGGCTAGAGTATTGTTGGTAATCGTAAAGTAGTTGAAGCAACCCTCTCAAACCATTATTACTGCCATTACAAAAGAGGAAGACATCATCCGTAAAGAATAAGTGAGTAGGGCTATTGATACCTTTATAGGTTACCATTGGGTGAAGAATGTTTCTTTGAACCAGGTCAGCAATGCCTCTACTTAGAACATCGTCGGCTAGAACAAAGAGAAGAGGAGAGAGAGGGTCTCCCTGTTTAAGGCCCCTCTCGCTTTTGAAATAACCTTCAGAGCCCCCATTAATCAAAACTGAATAGTAAGTACTACTGAAGATCTGATCCAACAAGATGCACCATTTATCAGAGAAGCCAAAGCATCTGCGAACATCTACTATAAAATCCCAGCACATCGAATCAAAAGCCTATGAGATATCTATTTTAATCCCCACATTACCCCCTTTTCTTTTCCTGTGAAGCTCATTTACAAGCTCAGAAGCGACAATGATCTTTTCCTGAATGAATCTCCCTTTTATAAAGGCTCCTTGTTCAGCTGAAGTAATTTTGTCCATCAAGCTACTGAGTCTATTTGCTAAGATCTTGGTTACAATTTTGAAGTAGAAGTTACTCAAGCAAATAGGCCTGAACTGATTTAATCTTTTAGCATCTTTGTATTTAGGGATCAATACGAGGAAGTTGTTATTGATACCTTTTGGGATAGTGCCTCGACTGAAACAGAAGGTAATAGCCTGAACAAGATCTTCTCCAATAATGTGCCATGTTGAACGATAGAAGTGTCCAGAGAAACCGTCGAGTCCTGGAGCCCCATCAGAATTCATGTTGTAGATAGCTACTTTGATTTCGTTGGCATCTGGTATTGCATCTAAGATAACATTGTCTTGATCTTCAATAAGCATAGGGATCAATTGAAGCAGAGTGGGATTGGAGTGAGTTACAGACCTTTTGAATTTTGTTTCATAATAGTGGACAATATGTTCTTTTATATCAGACTGAGAGGACCAATATCTACTCTGATCGTCAATAATTTGGAGAATCTGGTTATGAATCTGCCTCGTTTTGATCGTTGAATGAAGGAACTTAGAGTTTTTATCACCAGAGTCGATCCACTTCACTTTGGCTTTCTGTTGAAGAAAAGTATCATATTGAGAGGATACCTGATCCAGATCTCGTTGGGTGATGATCAGTTTAGAGAGTTTGTCTAGATCAGCAGGATCGTTGTCAGACTCTAGCATAGCTTGATCAACAGCCCTCTCCAAATCTTTTAGTTTTAGGTTGATATTGCCGAAAATGTTGATATTCCACCACTTAAGATAATCTTTAAGCCGCTTAAGCTTGTAGGCAAATCTTGTTGCAGGGTTACTTGTTGAAATAGGGGCGAACCATGAATGGCTGACCATATTCATGAAATCCGAATGAGATAACCACATATTATGGAACCGAAAAGGGGAATTGTGAGGCATGGGGATCGAAGCAGTATAACCAACCAAGGGAGAGTAATCAGATTTAGTTCTTGAGAGGGATTTAATGTAACAGTTACCGTAAGATTCCGACCAGAAAGTGTTGAAGAATGCCCTATCTAATTTGCAGAGGATCCTTCTGCTTCCCACCTGATTGTTACACCAGGTGTATTTGATGCCCGTGGAGTGACTTTCGATGAGATTACATGATTGCACACAATTCCAAAATTCAGTCACAGCAATTGATTTAGGAGGCAAACCTCCTTTTTTCTCATCCATTCTAAGAACCGCATTAAAATCTCCAATGAGAAGCCAAGGTTTATTAAGCGTGGAGATGATTTGAAGATGATCCCAAAGGGATCTTCTATTAGCTGAAAGTACATGAGCATTGATTCCAGTAATGATAGAGTTACCCACTTCAACTGATATGGCTTGAGAAGATGAAGCAATAACGTTAGGCCTTGTGAGGGTGGTTTTCCACATTAGCCAAATATTACCTTTCATGGAGTCAGACGAGTTATGAATAACATCAGGATTCATATAACGAAGACGTAAATTAGAACAAAAATTGGCAGAGAAATGTACCATTGGCTCAGCAATCCAGAGGAGATCGGGAGAGTGAATCCTTACCAATTTTCTAAGCCTTTTTCTTTCCTTGATTTTTTAGATTCCATGGATGTTCCAGTATAAAACTTTCATTACGTAGATTTTTGTGATTTGCTTGAGACACCACTTGGCTCTTTCGAGGTGGATCTCGTTGTAGGCGGGTTTGCTGCCCGAGCAGCCTTTTTCATCTTCATTTTACCAGATTTTCTGCTAGTCCCGTAAGAGCCGCTTCACTTAAAATAGGAGCATATTTGTCACTGGAAGCAGGCCTGATTACTTAATGGCTAGACAAGGCAGGTAACTGAGTATCATCGTTGACTTGTTCTACTTCTTCAGCCCAGGTAATGGTTCTCTTACTTGTAGGCCTAGATGTATCAGTAGCTTATTGAGCAACTTAGATAGGTGGAGGGAAAGAATCTAGGATTTTAGCTATTCTGTCATGATCGACGATATTAGAATCAACAATAAGATTTGCATCCCCCGATGAAATATTTTCTATCCCCGAATCAATTAATGGCACATCTGTATCATTTTTTGACCCTGAAATCGCAATCTTGTTAGCCACTGACTCAGTATCAACAATAGATGTATTGGTGTCCACATCTTCAAGCGCTAATGGTAAGAACGGATTGTCATCAACCTCATCACAACCCCTATGGCTCGGAGCAGATATTTTGACTGGGATTTGTCCCATGTCCTTGTTAGCATCTTCATGGAAGTCATCCTGTGAAGGTGCTTCCTTAGGTAAATCTGGATCTGATGACTCCCCCTCAATTTGCTTTTTCTTTTTATTCCTCTTCTTCTTAGTCTTAGGGGCCAGTTCAGTGTCTGATTTGTCTTCTGTGTTCAAAACCTCCCTAAAAGCCCTACATTCTGAGACAATATGTCCAATGATCTTACAGTGTGAACAGAATTTTGGTGGTTTAGGTATCTCTACTCGTTGCCAAAAACCACCATTGAAGCCATTAACCCAAATTTTATCCGAAATTGATTGAGCAAAGTCAACCTCAATAAGAATATTTGCATAAAACCCAAATTGTTGATTAAGAGTTGAAGAATCTACCTGAATTGGAGTACCCAGGCCCTTCCTAATTGAAAGCAGGATGGTGGTATCCCAATATTCCAAACTGAGGCCTGGTAGTCTTACACAAACCAGTGCTGATGAGACGCGTTGATTTTCTGGGTTGAAGTTGGGGACCCAATCTCGAACTCTTAGGTACTGTGAGTCCACAGACCATGGACCACCGCTCCAAACTTTCCTCTTGTCATTTTCATTGTCTAATTTGATAGCAAAGTATCCTTTTTTCCAAGGGAATAAACTTACAAGAACCCGAGAGGTTCCACAGTTCAAGCAAAATAGGTTTTGTGTCTTCAAACTTGAGTTTTTGAAAATCCAATCTGCCTATGAGGCTGTATTTCCATTTATCTAAACATTTTTTGTGGAGGTCTTCAGGAATCGAAATAGCTGGGTAATCTCCACGTTTTCCAGGAGATGGGAGGGAAGAGAGATCGATAGTGGGATGATGTTGTTGATGGCAAATTTTATCAACAAAAGAGGTGCCAGCGGAACCCTCCCCCGAAGAGAAGGGTTGAGAAAAAGGCATGTGGAGGGACAGTGGCTCGAACTGATTGCTAGTCACCGCTGGATCTGGAGCTGGATCACTGCATCAGAACCAGATCATGCTCAACAGCTCTTGCTCCAAGAGACAGCTTCTCTGTTCTCAGTATCCGGTTCCTGATCGAGGAGCAATCAAAGAGAACTGACCACCGCCCCTTCCAGATCTCGGATCTGGGTCACGAATCTGATCTCAGATCACCGGCGACTCAAGAGGTGGCAAAGGTAGTGATGGTGAGGACAAGGAAAAGTGCAAAGTTTAATTGCATGGTACATAATAGGCAAATCTTAAATGAAGTCAAATTTGCATGCAGTTTTTTACATGGTTATTAGTTATTACATAAAGATTTCCAATAAAAAAATGAATTTTAGATTTTCAAAACTCAAAATATTGCAACTTTAATTTGCAAGTAGTTTAAAACACAATCTATCACTAAACGTAGTGTGCAAATTTAGATTTGCACAATTTCATCTCATACATAGATCTCATCTAATGTTCTCTAATATATAAATTTTATTAAAATCTGATTTGTAATTTAAGAGATATAGCATATTAAGTTTTAAAACAAAAAAGAATTTCGTTTTCCGCTAACTATACACACTACCTTCGTAATGATTGAATAAGACAAAAGAATGGCAAATTCAAAACTAAAAAAGTTATAAAATGCACACGTATATGACCTTTTATTTGTATTCACATATTTTTTTTCTCTTTTTCTATTCTCTTTCTCTCTCTCCCCCTCTCTCTATAAACAGGACCTCTACCACCCACCGCCATCGCCATTATTAGATCTGAAATTTTTGAAGGTGGTGATATATCTCTTTCTCTGTTCTCTATTTCTCTCTCGATTTTTGTCTTTTATGTGGCGTGGTAATGGTGGGTAAGATGTAGGTAATAGGGTGTATGTTTTTGTGGGATGAGGATAAAATAGCTTCCTTCAAACCCAAATAAAATAATAAAGATTAGAAGGTTATCCTAAAGAGCAAATCAGTTATATTTTTGGTTAAAATAGGTTTGATTGAAAAAAAAACACCTAATATGTGCCAAAGTGTTGATGATGGGATATCATCAATCATATTTTAAAAAAATTAAAATAAATAGGCTTTACATTTATTAAACCCCATACACTAATTGCCCCATCTAAAATTTACTCACACAAAAAAGACTAAATACGTAAAAAAAAAATAATAATAAGTGAATTAAATGCTTTAGTATTTTTCACCGTGGGAATTTTTTGTAAATTCTATGTAATTAATTAAGTAGCTTCGGATTGATTTAGTTGGGCTTGGCTCCCTTTGGGCATTTTTCAAGGAGATCGGAACCTTTTTCTCTATTTGCATGTATCCTCCATCTGCCCACATTGATTTGATTCAAAACAACGGCTAATTTTTTTGTAAGATTATTCTCCTTGCTACATAGATCACTCTCGCAAAATATCAGTCATTTCTAAAACTTTTAACCCTATCAAATCTTACAAAAAAATCAACCGTTGGTTCGCCTCCATGTAGGCTTCAAAAGGCAAAATAAACATAAGCACATGCAAATGGAGACAGAGGATTTGCTTTCTTTTACAGGCTTGAATTCAATTCTATTCCAAAAAAAGTTCTAAATTCTAAGGGCCCATTTGGTTCGCGATCCAAAAAATTGTTTTCAAAAACTAATTTACACATAAACTAAACTATATCTTGAATCACATCTGAAATTGCATTTTGATTTTACTATAAAATCCTACATGATTTCATTGAAAACACATAAAACAACATTTTTTTGTTTTACAAAATCCTACATGATTTTATTGTAAATCTTAAAATAGTTTTGAATGTAGTACAAGATGTATATTATTATAGGTGTAAATTAATTTTTGAAAACAAGTTTTTGGATCAAGAACCAAATGGGCCCTAATTTCCCAAGAAAAACAAAAACCCAAAAATACATGACAATAAATTTTAAGAATACAAACAAGAGTGAGGTTATATAGCCCCCTTATATAGTCCAATAATAACCCCTCCACCTTGTAGGACCCACATAAAATGCATCTAGAGGATGATTCTTGGAGAGGATGATCTACATGGTGAAGAGAACATACTCACCTGAAATCAACTCGTTCTAAAACTTCTAACCTCATAAATCAGCCCTTGTAAATCAACGGTCAAAATAACTAATTTTTTAAGGGCTAATTTGAGAGAGTTATAAGTTTTAGAACGAGCTGATTTTTTAATATGATGTTATACATAACGAGAAAAATATCTTCTTCAAAAATCAGCCCTATAAATGCATTGTATGCGGGCCCCATAGGTAGGGATTATATAAGAGGAGGGGGCATATATAACCTGACCCTACAAACAATACCTAAAGAAAATATAGTATTTGGGATATCCGAAATGGCTGTCATACCAATATTTGGAATGATGTTTGGATTCCTACTCTTAATTTGCCTCTTAAAGATCTGCTTCCTCCCACTTGATCAATCCTTCCTATATCACTGTTAACCAACTTATTGATACTCATACTCATTCATGGAACTTATCCATGTTGCATTTTCTTTTTCCACGTTTCATCTCTATAGAGATTGAGCATATTCGAGTTGCGATGAATGGAGAAGATCATTTGATATGGTCCCTTACAAGTCTTTTCTGTTAAATCTTTGTATTCAAAATTATCTTCTCCTTCTTCTCTTCTTCCACATCACTTTAATTGGCTTAAACTCTAGAATTTGAATCTTCATCCTAGGGTTATTCTCTTTATGTGGAAATGTTTAACAGCATCATTACCTACTAGGGAGATATTGTGCAAATATATTGATATTCCATCTTCTTTGTGTCTCAAAAGGTAGAAACTATCTCTCATCTTTTCATGGAATGTTCTTATATACAAGCCGTTTAGTTTTCACCACCTTTTAACTATAATATCTCTCGAGTTGATCATTTTAACTTTTCGACCTGGGTTCATTCTTGGTTTGATGAACATGATCTTTTTGGCTCTGTTGTGGGTATTCCTCAAATTGATATTCTCATTTCCTGGCAAATTTGGAAGGCTCGTTGTAACCTGATATTTAGAGATATTTTTGTTCCTCCAATGCATTTGGCTACTTTTATCTCTACTGCTTTACATATTTGGTTGTCCGCTCCAAAACCTTCTAAATTACCACAATCTACACAACTATACCCTACCTTTTGGATTCCACCTCCTGCATCCTTTATCAAAATCAATGTTGATGCATCTTGGTTTCCTAAGTCTGATTCTGCAGGTATTGGATTGGTTGCTTGAGACTGTGCAGGTACCTATAGAGGAGGAAAATCACTCAAGTTGAAAGCCATGACTGCTGAACAAGATGAATGTTTTGATGTTCTTCATGGTGTTTTTTGGGCTCTTGATCTTGGTATACAGAATCTGTATTTAGAAGGAGACAATCTGGCTGTTATCTCCTTTTTATCTATAGGGCAAGGTTCTATACACTGGAGTAATATATCAATCTTAGAAGATACTCAACACCTGCTCATATCTTTTAGTTTTGTTCACTGTAAATATATTAACAGGGTTTGTAATCAAGCAGCTGATGGTCTAGCTAAGTATGCTCATAGGTCTACTTCGGCAGTTCGTTGGTTTCAAGATCCTCCATCTTTTTTATCAGATGTTCTGTTGCAGGATAGTTCTAATATTTCTTTTGTTTCTTTTGTGGCTTGTACTCTTGTTAATATTGTTCCTATAGATACTGCGGGAACTTCTACTTTTGTAAAATAGTTTTTTTTTTTTGAAGAGATACGCGGGGGTTAAGGAGACCCAAACCAAACAAAAATAAAACGACTAAAAACGAAAATACATTTTGCCCCTGCTATCTTCAAAGACAATGTCTTTAAGATCTTGGGCATAAATGGTAACAGAACTATATACCAAAATAATAGTGCAGAGGATGTTATTTGATTATTGACTAGCTATTGTTTTTGAATTGGCAGAGCAAAGCGTTTTTTTTTTTTTTTTAATTAAGCAACTTGTAAACATAGGTGTTGCAGGACGCGAAGAAGAACCTATCAATTTCATTCCAGGGTTATGCATCAAGGACTTACCAGAAGGTATTGACTTGGAATCAGACTTCTCTTGCATGCTACATCGGATGGGTCAGATGTTGCCACGTGCCACCGCTATCACCCTTAATTCCTTTGAAGAACTAGATCTACCCATACTAATTGATGATCTAAAATCGAAGCTCCAAAAGTTTCTCTATGTAGGACCTTTAACTTTTACATCTGAACTTGACACCTAAGGCTGTACGTCTTCCTTAATTGGTTGGATGGTCAGAAACCAACCTCATCAGTAGCTTATATATGTTAGCTTTGGCACATATGCTATACCACCACCTCAGGAGCTTGTAGCCCTAGCTGACGGACTAGAAGAGACGGGCCCACTATTTTTATGGTCCCGCCTCAAAGACCATTTGAAGGTTCATTTATCGAAGAGCAAATTGTCTTTATCTCCCAATTGCTAATTGAAAAATCACTTACCCCCTAAATTTTTCAAAAAATCATTTATCCCCCCACTGTTAAACCTTCCGTCACTTGACCATCCAAATGGTCAATTTTGAGTCACGTGCATGACATGTGATGTGAAAAAAGACTGAAATGCCCTTATTTCTAACTAACCCAACCCTAATACTTTGGTTAAAGCCACACGTGGCATCATCCTAATGCGGCGACAGATAGACGGCCCAGATTAAATCAGTTAAAGTTTATTTTTCACTAACTCCTTAATAACAAAAAAAGGAGAGAAATAAACCAAGAAGAACCTCTTCCCTTTCTCTCTCTAAAATCAACTGCTAAACTACTCTAATTGCTATGAAATCTCCCTTCCCCTCAAAACAACCAAAATTTCTACTCAAAACCGCTTTCTAATACCACCTTGAACCACCCTAACACCAATAATACCACTACTAACCCGCAATTACGAACCCACCTCTGTACTCGACCTTTGCCGCAGTCCTAGCCCTATCGCCGGTGGGTCAGACTCCGCCCCTAGTTTTACGGTAGTCTCTACAGTCTCCGGTGAATCTTCTATTAACTGTGATAACCACACAAATTTACATCATCCCAATCCTTCATGATATGGGATTTAGGTTTGAAAGACAATTCTAAAAATCTCCTCCATTTTGGTCCTTTACTCAATCTTTAATTAAACCTTAATCCCCCTCAATTTCAACCGCAATCTGATCCCTTCAATCCTTCACTTCTTGTTACTAGTGATTTCAACTCTATAATTCAAGATCCAAAGTTTAATTGCTCCATCAATTTGGGAGAAATTGATTCGAACATTCACGAATTTGATTGCTCACATTTGGGGTGTTTAACCCACCATATTCTCCTTTGCTTCATCAATACAACTAGTACTCATCTTCATCATCTTGATTGTGGTGGATGTAGAAGATCCGTATAGATTCTTCACATGGCGTATAAGTTACGCGACATAAATCCTCTCGGAGTTCGTCAACATGTCATGATCATCTTAATTCCTCCTACATATAAAACATGCTTAATATCTCTAAATTCATCAGTCCAATTATGCGTTTAAACATCCTTAATTCCTCCTACATAAGCCAGTTTCATTCGTTTGAAGTATTATCAACAGTGAAATGATCGCCATGAATCTATCTCTGTTGATCTTTCGGCTCCTCTCTGCTTTGGATTCCATTACCAGTATCCTAAGGTTTCTTCGACGGATCTCTCTGCAAATTGTTGTTTTCGTTGATAACGAAGGTTGTAAAGACTCAGAAAGTTTTTTGTTTTGTCTGAATTTCAACGGGCATGAATTTTACTCGGTCTTGCTAGAATCTATGGACGCGGCTAACTCCGGCGACGTTAATTTTGTGAGAAGAATCAAGAGATTTTTGCTTCAGTTAAGGATCGCCGGTGTTGTTGCTGCCGGAAGGAATTGTATATTGCCGTGGCGGGAACTGTTTTTCGGTGCGGGGATGATGCCAGTGCCGTTAAGTGAGTGCACTGAGTCTCAGGCGGACTGGTTAATGAGGAGGAGTTGAGGGCCAATATCAGGGGGTGCCACGTGGTGAAACGTCAGGTAGCGATGATGTTGTATTGGCATGATAAGGATGATGCCACACGTGGCTTTAACCTAAGTATTTGGGTTAGGTTAGGTTAGTTATAAATAAGGGCATTTCAGTCTTTTTTCATGTCACATGTCGTGCACATTTGGATGGTCAAGTAATAGAAACTTTAACAGTGGGGGGATAAGTGATTTTTTAAAAGATTTGGGGGGTAAGTGATTTTTCAATTAGCATTTGGGGGATAAAGACAATTTGCTCTTTATCGAACGGTTCATTTAAAGGATTCAAATACGTGTTTTTCTATTAGCAAATCGTATATATAAAGTTGTAAATTATTTATAAAATCGAAGACATAGTTGATACTAAATAAAACTCTAATATTAAATAACTCTACTATAACATTAAATGAATAACAAAGATTCATTAATGAAAAATAAATATAATTAAAGAACAATTCCAGTAGACATATAAAATTTATACGAAACCGGGTACCCGTTGGGTGGATCCGAAATTAAACGGATCCAAAACGGGTAGATCCGAAATGGATCCGAAATTTATCGGATCCACAAAATGAGGTCCCAGAACCGCAAAAAATGGTTCCGGTACCGGTTCTGTTCCGCTTTGGTACCCATTGACACACCTAAGGGTCAGGTTATATAGCCCCCTAAGAAACCCTTCTTTGTGGGGCCCACGTAGAATGCATCCATGGGCTGATGTTTTGAGAGAATGATTTACATAATGAGGAGAACATAATAGATACCTAAAATCAGTATGTTATAAAACTTCTAATCTCAAATCTACCCGTTTTAAATTAACGGTCAAAATAAAAGTTTAAAACTTGCAAATTTTTTAAAGGCTAATTTGAGAGAGTTAGAAATTTTAGAACAAGCTGATTGTGAATATGATGAAATACATTATGAGGAGAACATCCTCGATCTCCAAAAACTAGCTTTTGAATGCATTACATGTGGGCTCCACAAACGAGCGGTTATATATATATATTTAGAAATGAAATTTCGTTTTCTGTACTTTCCTGGAGACATTTCTAGCTAGGTTGTAATTAAGCTTTCATTTGTACTAGGTGATACATGTGGTGTGAAAGACTTGTAGTTGGTGCATTGATGTAAGAGACTTTATTTTTTCTTCAAAATTTGTAATTCCCCTTAATTTATTGATGAATAATTGTGCTTTAATGTCTAAGCGCGTAGCAGCCCAAAATTTATTTGAGGAGGGATAATATTGTGTAGCATTAGAATGCCTAACGTTGAGTTTGCGTGAGAATGATCATCTACTTTTCATATAGATCGTTGTCATTGAAAATCACATCATTTTAGAAAATTTCAAACCCTAAATGTAAATGATGAAAAAATCATTCTTCTACTCTCAAATTATCTTTGTGTGAGCCCCACCGTAATATTGTGTTTTCTCCCCTTGATAGTATATAAATTATAATCAAACTGCTTGGCCGGGATGGTGTTTTAAATGTCTTTGTAATTTTTTTATCAGGGTTGGTTGTGGGTTGGTAACTGTAGTACTAATGTTGGTGGTGCTAGCACGTCCTGAGGGTGCCCTCTCGGCACTCTGTTCTGAATACAATCTTGCCCTTTCCAAAAAAAAAACCTTACAAGAAAAAAAAATAAAAATAAAACGTTGTTACAGTAATGTAAAGTAACTGTCATTATAATGATCGTTTTCCAAACACCGGATCAAACCACTCTTATTCTTTAGGTAGCTAATAAGGTTCAAGATATATATATATATATATATAAAGATCTTCACTATTTTATAAAAATAAGCAATAACAAATTAAAAAAAAAAACAACTATTATTCATTTATCAGTACGTAGTTTTAATTTATTTCATGGCACTGTAACTTTTTTTTTTCTGATCTTCTTCTTCTTACTAACAATGCCTTAGGACGAAAAGAGAAAACTATTAGTCGACGGATACCAATTGATACCAATCTCATCACCCATCTCTAGTGCCCTATGGGGTACAATCTGAGATATCCAGCTGCCCGATAAAACGAAAAAAGAGGAATTGTAACGGTTCAAAACCATTTGATATGTCCTCCCAGTTTCAATATCGAACAAAGGAACCCTCACATTATTGGTCTGCGCCTCCGTGATCCCTAAGTAATTCAACATATGAGATACGACTTACAACGATGCAAAAGAACACCACCACCATTTCTACCATCGATATCGCTCTGCTCAAGCACTTTTCTTATTTGCCAGGCCATGGTTGATCAGTACTTTCTGTGTTGTGTTTTGTTTTGCTGGCTCCTTTTCTTCGTACGTCTTGGTTATTTGTGTATAAAACCGTGGTTGAGACCTCTTCTATTAATTATAATAAACTAAAGACTTCCATTCACACTTATTGAATAAAATAGAAACTTCTAATTAATATATATATTTACACTAATTAATTAAATAAAATAGAAACTTCTAATTAATATATATACTAATTAATTAAATAAAATAGAAACTTCTAATTAATCTTCGAACTAAGATTTTTGATTAATATAGAAGGATACTCAAAAACATCACCGACTCTAGTACATAAACGCTATGCTTTCAAAATGGTGCTGTAGATTTAACCATGAGGGGCATAGTCAGTTTTATTTGGGGGGAGGTTTTCCCACAGAAACCTGTCGAATTTATTGAAACTTTTTTAGGACAATCTATCGATTTGGTTAGCATTTTTCAACTGATTTCTGTCATTTTTCAACTGATTAGTTGGGTTTGTGGGGTGTGAATTGTTGCACCCACCCAATCTAATGTGCCCACCCTAATTTCTATTCGCACCCCATGAAAAACAGAAACCCCCTATTTGCACCTTAACATAAATAATGTTAGGTAGAACTAATGTTTGAAGACGACTATTATAACGGTGTAACGGAAGGGGGGCTGTTACCGTTATAACGGTTGTTGTAACATTTTTAACCTCTAAACGGTGTTTTGCGTTAAATTAGGAAAACCATCAAAATAATAAAAAATAACATAAAATAACGGTCGTTATAACAGAAAATAACGGTTTTTAAATTTTTTAAAAAATGTCAAATATGCTAAAATAGTTTTATGTTATTTTTCGTTTTTCAAATTAAAATGATGACCGTTATAACGGTAAAAAACAGCCATAATAATATAACAGTATTATAGTGAAATAAAATAACGGCATATGAGCGTTACCGTTATAACGAACCGTTTTTTAAACATTGGGTAGAACCCAATTTTTGTACCCCTCATATTTTTCTTCCTCTCTGACAGCTCGAGCACATACAGTAGATGAGTTGCACTTTGCAGTAGGTTGCGAACCACGGGATTTTTCTTCAGCCTTTTCTTTCAGACCTTAGTACACATCTAAACTTATAAGTTTCTCTAATTTTTTTTATTGGTATTAATCACCAAGAATGTTAGAGGGTCTCTGTTAAATTCCTTGATTCAATTTAGAGTTGAATAAGCTTTGATTGAGTTAAAATTTACTGTACTAATTTTCTTTATGGGATTTTCTAGTGGTTCAATTTGGGAACCCATCAATACTAGAATGAATTCCCATATTTAAGTGAAGGGGTTTGCCAAATGTAATGTTTAATAATCTTGGACATAAAAAATTAGGGTTTTAATTGTGAATTTTGCGAAGAAAACCATGTGAAGTTTAAATTATATATTGCAAGAGCCCATGTTTTACTTAGTCCATAGACAGATGATGGGTGCGACAATTAGCACCCCAAAAACTACAATAGCTATACTAATAACTTCACGTGACGGTTGTACACTCCTACCCGTTGGCGGGTTAATGGGTCAAGATTATCTAGATTAGAATTGACCCTAAGCAGGTTGGTGGGTTGGTGGGTTAACGGATCAAGACTATCAAACCCTAATCCTTACTAGTTTGGCATTTGACTATATAAAATGAATCAGAGTCGACCTTAACCCTAACAGGGTTGAAAGGGTAATAGATCAGAAATGCTCAATCCTAATCTTAACCCCCAAAAACTACAATAGCTATACTAATAACTTCACATGGGCCTTTGTTTCAACTGTTGTACAATTCTCCATAAATCGTTTATTGTGGGAAGTCTTGAGATCAAACTTCTCGGCCATGATATCGTTGTTAAGTTTGTCCAATGTAAGTTGGTAAGATATATCCATACTTGGCAATGGATTAATAATAGCCTATGGTATTTTATCATGGGTCCTATTAACGTGTGCCCTTAGGGCACACGATAACGTCATTTTTGAAGCAGTTTTTTTGCCAGTTAGAGGTCTTCAAGTCAGCTGAATTTTTGTATACATAATATTATCATTATTTGTGAGATGTTCATAAAAAATCAGCTCAATCAGAAATATCTAACCCTCCAAACAAATCACTTTAAATGTCAGTCGTTCATTCACTCTATTAAAGTCTAAATTAAGTTTTCGTGGTGCTAGAGGGTGTTAGAGGTCTCTGATTGAGCTGATTTTTTTAGATATGATCAAAATAGTATAAATAACATACATATCCAAAAATCAGCCCATTTAGACAACCTTAAGAAGCTAAACAAAACACAAAACTAATTTTGTTATCATGTGCCCTTAGGGCACATGTTAACAAAATCCTTTTATCATTGCTGAAAAGTACTGTGCTGCATCCTTCAGTTGGATTCCTGACAAATTTAAAACACCATATGGTACTTCTTGCTGGAAGAGTATTGCTTCCTCATCACATAAAGTGGAGAAATTTTATAAGGGATAATGGCCAAAACACCCAATATATAACGTTTTTAATCCATTTAGTACACAAGATTTTTAATAAGACTGAAATACCTTTTTTAAAACTTTTTGAATCTGTTTAGTCCTTTTTAAACTTTTTCAAATCTATTTAGTCCATTCCTTCCTTTTTAATGTTCCTGTTATACCCTTATTATATTTATCAATTACCTTTTTATCTTTGTCAAA
>MVGT01002433.1:0-12231 GCA_002174775.1 Macleaya cordata
ATTTTGAACTCTATTTAGGGTTATTTTTGTGGGTGATTAATGAGAATCTCAAAGTACTCCATAAATGAAGGTGGGCAAAATTAGGGTGTCTACACATATGCTAATGTGAAATATTTTTGCATAGATCAATGCTAAATCATCTGTGAAACATGATTTTGCATAGTTCCTGCAAAAATATTTTTGCATAATTCATGCAAAAACGTTTTTGTATCTATGTTGAATTTTTTCTTCGTCTCTCTTTCGCTTATTTTCCTCTTCTTTCTCTTTCCTTCTTTTCTCTCTCTTAGGTCCCTCTCTTCTCCCTCTATCCTCTCTTTTCCTTCTTTTTTTTCTTTTTCCTTTCTCTTTTTTTCCTAATCAGATCTTTCCTCATTTCTCTCTTATTCTCTTCCTCAAATTGTAGGATCTGATGAGTAGAGATATCTTGAAGGATATTGGATTCGAGTCAATGTTTGGCACCGTGAACCCTCTTCTTCAACTTGGAGGTTGGAGTACTAGTGTGTTCGACTCCCCTTAATTATTTAGCTAGAGAAACTATCAGAGATTTGTCGCAAGAGAGAAAGAGAGGAAAGGGTAAAGTGGGGTTGTACGTGGTGAAACAACTGAAGAGATTGAAAAAAATCAAGAAGGGAAGAATAGGTGGAAGGGCAGATCTAAAAAATAAATTAGTTAAAAAGCAGATCTGTCCAAATTTTATTTTTGGACTATATAGACTCATATAAAATTTGGTGGACTAAACAGACTGAAAAAAAAAAATTATTTTGGGCCTTTTGGCCGTCCCCCCTAAAATATATTATATATATTTTTTTAAGAGAGGTAGATCTAATATTCATGGTTGATCTTGATAATGGATTTATATTCAAAATTATGAAAGTTGATGGTAAGATGTCATGTCAAAATGAGACGAAGGAATGACAACCGACTCGTATAAATTCAGTACTGATCACCAAATTAAGGGAAATAGAAAGGGAACTGGGGATTTGAGGGTACATTAGATCCCTCTTCGTCGATTCTCAAATCAATGGATCTGATGTCACACTGGACTTGCTCTTAGTGATGAATGCCATGATTGCAAATAATCTCTTGTCTGGTTGGTTTATATCCCTCCCATAACTTGAGAGGTCTTGGGTTCAAGACTTATTGACTGTGGAATTACTAGTAAGTTTGGCCCATGTAATGTGTTACATATTTGTAGGCAAATATTTCTAAAAAAAAATTGCGACCATTGTGGATGGTAGTCTTTCTTGCACTTGTTAGTTGTGTCCTACTCTGCGCACACGTTAGTGGTGGCTTTCTCTGCACTCGTCTTGATAATGATGTTGATGGCAGTTTCTACGCTTCTTACACATTGACTACAGTGTATCTATGCCATATTGTAACTTGGGCATTAGTCCCTCCTCAAAAGAAGAATGTGATGATTGGCCATTGGATTCCAACATTTCTATTATGGGCTTGAAGCCACAAATAGGCCGGATCATAAAAGCCCAATACAGAAGATTCATAAAATCCAACGGTTGCAATTTAAATACATCATTCGCCTATTGTACAACGTGGCATAAGGAGATATGAGGAGTTGGGTTGTATTAACCAACACCGACTCAGATAGTACAGCAAATTATCTGCGTTGGGAATGTACTGGACTGGAGGGGTACTTAAGTCTTTTCGATAGTTACGATTTATGAGGAAAGTGAAAGTTATATCAGTCGTATCCTTCCATTGAAACGTGGGGCCATTTCATTCAAGACTTTTTTCTATATTAAGAGAGAATTGGGGAAATAACCCTGCCATTGAGTAATATTATACTAACAGGACAAGGTATAAGGTTGTTTACAATTAGCTCCTTTATCTTTGAAGATAGAGAAACATCCTAGCAAATCATCCAATTTCTTTCATTCACAGTTTTCTGGTAACTATGGCCCTGCTTGGTATGTAGGAAAAATTTGTAGAATGCAAATTACCACAGCTGTAGTAGTGGTAATTTACATGGACAAACAAGGCCATAGGTATCCTAACTAGCAGAGGAATACCATACCAAGCAGCTTTTGATCGGGAATAACTACAAATGAAAATTTTTCCTACATACCAAGCAGAGCCTATGACTCAAATATTAATTTGCAAAGTTAACTATGCAAATATTGATTTTGATAGACACCATGGACGATACAAATCTAAAATTGCAGTCATAAACAAATTTGTAAGGCATAGCATATGTAAATTGTAATTTGCATAGAACACGAACAATACAAATATGCAATTGTATGTTTTGGTGATGATTTCGAGAATGCAACTATGACGACGAGTTCGGCACTTAGGCGAAGAATCCAACAAAAACTCAATCTACTTCGGTGATAGCCTGACAATAGTATGTGTTTGTGTTATGTTTAGAGGTTATTCATTCTTGATTTTAACTGACTTCTATAGACTTGTAAAATCAGGTATTATTAGTTCAAGACTTTAACAGAGTCTTGCAAACACAGAAAAAAGGACTAACGGTATAAGGTAAAAAGTGTTTGTCATGTCTTCTAACAAAAAAATGAGTTCAAGCTCAATTTCACGTTCTTCATACTTAATACCATGTTAATAACCACTTACTCTAAAACTTTAAACCATTAAAGATAGGTGAAGCAATGGGTCCAAGTGTTCGTTGATGAAAAAGATTTATACTTAACCTCATAAATGAATGTAAACGAAGTGTAAAAATAAATATAGAGTTACTACTAGTAGGAGTATTACTCCTCTAATGTATGCGATAAAAAAAAATCCCATCAACAAATAAGCACACTTTATTGAGGCCATAATTAATACACATTACACAACATACATTCTGGTGTAAAATGTTTCCAGCACAACTACACAGGCATTCATCCAAGTAACCACGCACACCCGCCCGCCTACAAATAAAAAACAAAAACAAAAAAAAAATCAAAAAACAAAAAATTAGCGCGGCCCCTTCTGATCACCACATTCTCCACGACTTCACCCTACAAGTATTCCAAAAGAAAAAAAGATAAGGAAAATGATTTGTTATGCCTCTATTTATTTATTCTATTGTGGGTATAGCTCCATATGAAAAAAATCTAATAGTTGATATTTGGTGAGAATATTCTCTTCAACGTTTAGATCAATCTCACAAAAAATAAACCAATTCTAAATTTTTTATAAATCATCAAAAGTCGATTGTAAAATCAATTTTTGATGGAAAAGAAATATAAGAATTGGCTGATTATTCGTGAGAATGAGTTTTAGACGGATGGAAATTTTTTCACCAATTATCAATTCCCAAAAAATTGAAAAAAAAAATAGAATACAAAATCATATAACTTACACATAAATGCAGTCCGGTATCACGATAATATGTGTCGCATGATCTCTTCCGAGTACTTGAACGATATTTCAGTTTGCTCTAAACAGTGATCCTTCTCTTCCCTGGACCAGCTCTGAGTAGAACATGCATGCATACATATTAGTTGTTGATTAATGCTACTCTTACGTACCCCACCTGATTTTGGGTTCGTATGTGTCGTTTTTTGTTTAATTCATGGGGTCTAAAAAATGGGTATATATAGCTGGTGGTGCATCAATTTAAGTACGACACATTAGGACATTTCTAGTTGGAAATCTAAAAATGAATCCCTAAAAATAAAAAATCCATAATGAAAAGGTGTTTTGCTTTAGTGGGGAATCCCTAAAAATGGGTGAATAAACAAAAAAAATAGAAAAAAAAGAAGAGAGAGAAAAAAAATCAGTTGAAATATGTTATGTTCTTTTATTTAAGGAGAAAAAATAGAAAAAGTGAGAGAGAGAGAAATAGCTTTCCTAATATTTAAGAATTAAATATTGATCGTGTAGCTAATGGGATGAGCGTGTTCACTAAGGATCCCTAAAATGGTAGATTGGGATCCATTTTTAGGGGTTAAGGATTCCCACTAGAGCATAAAAACTACTTGATCAAACAATTTTCATACTCCCACTAGAAATGCCCGTAGCATGCCATGTACCCATGCAGGTCAGGTATTTAAATCAAATGTGTAAAAGTGATGAGGGAGTTCATAAAAAAAAATGTGAAAGTTCATAAAAAAAAAATGCATGATAAAACTTTAAAGTAATATAAAAGACAATAGTTAATTACTTCAGCAACTCTGTTGAGCTTATCTTAGAGCTTATCTTTAGCATTCTGCAGTAGTTGGGAAAGGTCACCGTCCCACTTGTAGAACTCCAACACCTTGTTGTCCAGTATCTTTTCAGCCACCTTCAAATTTAAGATTAAGGAGGGGAGCAGAAAATTATTATTGACTTAATTAAAGGGGTCGCAGTTTTGCTACTTAATCTCTTTGTGCAAAGTTGAGGAGAAGCAATCTTAGCCATAAGCTAACGAATGTACATCACAATTGTTAGGAATTTCGGAGAAATCGATTCAATCGCATATGCACAATCTACGAGATGAATCAAATATGCAAAACAAGAACGAAAGAACGAGAAACAAACAAACCACACACAACACAAGATTAACGTGGTTCGGCAAGATTGCCTACATCCACGGGCGATGATGATCCTTTCCACTATATGAAAATAACGAAGAAACAGTTACAAGACACTCACCTTTAATGGCAGCCCTCGCTCCACAAGAGAAAACCTCACAACCCCTTACAAGAGAAACCTCAATGTTGTCAAGACCTAACTCACAACCCTCTCTCAATGGTTGAATGCCATACGGCAGCCCTAAAGGGCTGCCGGCCCTTCTTCTCTCTTGCTCTCAGACTCACAACCCTTTCAAGAGATCTCACACTCTCAATGTTGTTTTCTGAATACTTTAGGCTAAGGCCCTACTCCTATATTTATAGCCTCCAATAGGTATCCCAATCCTAGAAGGAAAAGGAAATCCTAACTACATATGAAAAAGGAAACCCACCTAAAAATAGCAGTTCCCCAAAACAAGAGAAAAGAAGTTTCTAAAACCTTGTAGGACTCTTATTTAGAGTCTTACTAAATATCGACAAATTAACAATTCTCCACCTTTGACGATATTCTCTACTTCACGTACCTGTTCTCCTCTTCACGTTCATCATCGTCACCACCTTGCGCCTCACGGCGCCTCCACCCGTAGGATATTGATCAAGTCCAGGCAATGCTTGAACTTAATCAATGGTACCACCTTTGTCAGCATATCTGCAGGATTCTCCTTTGTGTGAATCTTCAGCAAAGAAAATCCTCCACCCTCTATAGTATCCCGCACTAAATGATAACGAACATTAATATGCTTCGTCCTCCCGTGAAAGTCTTCATGCTTTATTAAGTCGATTGCACTTTGACTATCACAATGCACCTGAATGCTCTCTTGCTGAATACCCAAGTCTCCAGTTAATCCTCCAAGCCAAATGGCTTCCTTCATGGCCTCTGTTACAACGATCAATTCTGCCTCTGCTGTTGATTGGGCAGCAATTGACTGTAATGTTGACCTCCAACTCACTGGATCTCGAGCCAATGTAAAAGCATATCCTGTAGTAGATCTAGATTGATCCACATCACCTGCATAGTCCGCATCCACATAGCCACAAACCTGTGGTCCTAGACCACCATCTCGCTGGTATACCACACCTACGTCAATCGTACCATGTAGGTACCTAAACCTCACTGCCTGCCGATGTTGTTCTCTCAAATTCGCTAAATAATTAACAACACGAACTGCCTGTGAAATGTCAACTTGAGTGCACATTACCACATGGACCAAGCTACCAATTGCACTCCACTCCTCCATATCAAACTCCATACTCCAGCGAGATCTGACCGTGTCAACCTCTACCATGCTCGTAGCAGTATCAAGCATGTCTTTAGCGTATAGCAGTAAAATAATCAAGGAACCACCTAGTAGCCTTTTGAAATACACATAGTTATCACAAACTGTATGTAAACTCCCGATCCTCAATCACTGTGTCAAACCTCTTGTATAATTGCCTTGGTGACTTCTTCAATTCATACAAGAACTCCTTTGATCTGAACACATGAATCATCTTCCCTGCAACAACAACATAACTTTCGGGCTGTGACATTTTAATGTCTTCCTCCACAACACCCTTCAAGAACGCTATAAAGACTTTGAGTTGTACAGACTCTAAGTCCATGGATCCCACTTTAGCCAACAAGGCACGGTTAGAAGTGTGCTTCATTGGAGAGTAAACTTCATACACACCTTCCCTTTGTGCATCGCCCTTGACTAACAATTGCGTCTCATACCGTGTGTCAATTGTGCTTGGAGTTGTATCTTTCTTAGTGAACACCCATTTGCACCTACCTGCATTGCTTCCCTTAGGTAGCTCCACAAGAACCTAAGACATGTAAAGAGACTTCATCTATTCACCCATCACTGCTCTCAACTTATCTTCATAAGCCCACAATGCATAGATTACGACCTCTTCATAGCCATACCAAACCGATGCTCTAATGGTTTTCCGCTTCCTTTCACTAACAAAGAACTTTCACTTCCTGTTGTTGCCGAGATCCCCTTATAGGAACCTCTTCCTCATCTACATCTTCTGACGTAGAATCCTGTGTGAAGTATAACCTCCACCTGCCCAGAATCACCAACACCCTTCTCCACCCAAGTCGAACTCTGTTTGCTAGGATAATGCAAAACAGACTCCACATATGTAACATCCTTGCTGAACACAAACTTGTGGCTCTTTAGACACCACAATTTGTCACACCTGACTCCATCCTTTTAGCCCATAACCATCTACTTCCACAATGGATCTAGCTTACTTTCCCTAACATGGAAATAAGCAAAACCCCTACATATAAAAAATGGAATCATAACCAGCAAAATTTCATAAACATACCTCAAAATATGTCCTCGACTCGATGGCTGTCGATGGTGATCTGTAGATAAGATAGCATGCCGGTTTAACTTCCTCAGCCCGATATTGTTTACTCAACATGCACCATGCTATCTTCATAACGGTCCGGTTCATCCTTCCCGTTATCTCTTTCCTTTGAGATTCTTCTCTCACCGTGAAGTGCCTCACTATGCCTTCAATCTGACAATACTCCTTTATGGGAACATTCATAAATTTCCCCCCAATGATGAACCTAAGTCGTCATCCTTTCTTGTCAGTCTGGGTCTTCATCATAGTCCTCCACTTCGATAAACTTCCAACGACTTCTCCTACCTTCATGACACACAATCACACTCTCCTAGAAAAGTCATCAATGAAAGAAAATCTCATACCTTCGTTAAAAGGCCTCCACACATCCAAACGGATGTAATCCAAAGTAATACTACAATGGACATCATTGCCAATTTTTATCCTATTCTAGTTTCCATAAACATATCGTTCACAAAACTCACCTTTGGCAATCTCCAACCTATTTAGCAAGTCTTCCTTGCTCTTCACATCTAATCTCACCTCACTCATATGCCCCCAGCTGCATATGATATAACCTTTCGAGATTAGAACTTCCTTGTCTTCAGTTCCAACGGCTCCACCTGTTACTGTACCCCCTTGAATCACCAATCTGGAGTTACCATCCACTATCTTTAGAACTCCCCTTTCAGCCACAAACTGTAGCCCTTGGATTCTAAACCACCAAGAGAAATCAAATTCTTCTTCAGTTCAGGAATGTGTCTCACCTCAGATAAGATTTTCACCTTACCCTCACTGGTCTTGATCTGAACCATTCTTATCCCAACCGTCTTGCAAGCTAAGTCATTACCCAACACTACATGACCTCCATCCACCTCCTTGTACGAAGTGAACCAATCCCTATTGGGACATATATGATAAGAACAAACAGAATCAAGAATCCATACCTCACGATAATCACCCGATGTGACCATCAACACCTCTCCTGTATCTGTACCATCCTCAGCTACTGCTGCTGCAACTAAACTTGACTTCCCTCCATGTGCCATATCTAGTGACACCAATAGCATTAATCTCCTTTTTGGCATTTTCTTAACTCTAGGATTTTTCCCAAGTACATACTCATTCCCCTTCACAAACAAGCATACAACCTGAATGTCATCTATTGCATCACCTAAACTCATCTAAAAAGATAGTTTCCTTTGATGCCAATAGACCTTGAATCGATGATTCAAATAATTTTGGGAAAGAGAACACAACAGTAACATAGCATGATCTTCATTACGCACTACGTCACCCACATTCAATAATTCACAAATAACCTTACGTAAATTATTAATATGGTAAAACATAGCCGTACCGTCTTTGAACCAAAAACAATACAATTGGTTCTTTCAAAACAACCTACTTGAGAGACTTCGTCATGTAAGTTCTGCAACTTGTTCCACAATCATCATCCTTTACATCCGTTGATTTCCCCTTCAAGGCCTTGTGCTTAACCTTATTGGATCAGTGAATCCTTCACGGACTTGCACAGTCTAAAATCTGTCTTCCCGTCGATCTTCTACACATCGAACCTCGTGTTCGAAAAACCCTTGCAAATCTTGATGTCATCTCTCAACACGATCGAATAACTCAAAACTCAGATCCTAGTTTGTCGAACAACAAACTACACGGTTCCTTGGTCGAACCTGCCAATCTGATTCCTTAACCAAAGCTCTGATACCAGTTTGTTAGGAATTTCGGAGAAATTGATTCAATCGCATATGCACAATCTACGAGACGAATCAAATATGCAAAACAAGAACGAAAGAACGAGAAACAAACAAACCACACACAACACAAGATTTACGTGGTTCGGCAAGATTGCCTACATCCACGGACGATGATGATCCTTTCCACTATATGAAAATAACGAAGAAACAGTTACAAGACACTCACCTTTAATGGCAGCCCTCGCTCCACAAGAGAAAACCTCACAACCCCTTACAAGAGAAACCTCAATGTTGTCAAGACCTAACTCACAACCCTCTCTCAATGGTTGAATGCCATACGGCAGCCCTAAAGGGCTGCCGGCCCTTCTTCTCTCTTGCTCTCAGACTCACAACCCTTTCAAGAGATCTCACACTCTCAATGTTGTTTTCTGAATACTTTAGGCTAAGGCCCTACTCCTATATTTATAGCCTCCAATAGGTATCCCAATCCTTGAAGGAAAGGGAAATCCTAAACTAAATATGAAAAGGAAACCCACCTAAAATAGCAGGTCCCTCAAATACAAGAGAAAGAAGTTTCTAAAATCTAGTGGGACTCTAAATAAGAGTCCTTCTAAATATCGACAAACTAACAACAATAAGGTCCCACCCACCACAATTTGCAGTGGATCTAAATTCTAACAAATTTAACATAAACTTTTCCTGTCAAAAAGGCATTTTTCAGTGTACAATACCACATACACGATTTATTGGTTCCTTTAAATACCACTTAAGAGCGGTTCCGATGATATCGTTATATTGACATTACCGTTACCATGGCTTGTGAAACCTACCACTACAAAAATAACGTGCTTTTGCTACGGGTTATTTGTGACGATTACAAAAATCCGTAGCAAATATGTGGTCAGTTGCTACGGTACATAAATAACCGTAGCAAGTAATGATGTTTTGCTACGACTGGTTGCTCTTTTGCTATGGTGTCTCACGTCTCAAATAAAACTTTACGCTATACATTTTCCGTAAAGGATAGAGAGACCAAAAGTGACGAATATAAATCCGTCGCAAATGGTGCTCAACTGCTACGGTTTTATAAAATTTGGTCGTAGCAACTTTGGTAAATATTTTACCCGGGAAGGAAAAAAACTCAATTTGGAGGCGCGAAATTTTCGCGGAAACATTTTCACCAGTTGCTACGGCCCGGTCCGTCCCAAATAGCCTGCCCAACTTAAAACACCAAAACAGACTTTTTTGTTTCTCTTTTTTGTTGATCTCTATTTTGGAGTACTCTTCACGAAGGAAGCCAACCCAAGGGAGGAAGAAATCGAACATAGCTAGGTTTCAAGTGCAGGTACGTCTCTCTCCTCATCTCATTCTCTCCCTCTCTCTTCGTTCTCTTCATTTCTCTGTTTCGTTTTCTCTCTAAGCTTTCTCTCCCAACAGATCTAGGTTTCAAGTGCTTCGAGTGGAGATCAGCAACGAAGCTAGGTTTCAAGAGAGGTTGAAACCAGACGAAGCAGAATTAGGTACGTCTTTCAGAAAATCACTTACCTCCACAGTTAAAGTTTCCGTCATTTGACCATCCATTTAGTTAATTTCTAGTCACGTGCAGTACATGTGATGCAAAAAAGACTAAAATGCCCTCCATTCTAACTAACCTAACCCAACTTATATACTTGGGTTAAAGCCACACGTGGCATCATCCTAACGTTGCGACAGATTGATGGCCTAGATTAAATCAGTTAAAGTTTATTTTTCATTAACCCAACTGTTTAATAACAAAAAAAAACTTCTTTTCTCTCTCTCTCTCTAAATCAACTGCTAAACCACTCTAATTGCCATGAAATCTCCCTTCACTACAATTCAAAACAACCAAAATTTTCACTCAAAATCGCTTTCTAATACGGCCTTGACCTACCCTAACACCAATAATACCATTACTGACCAGCAACACTATTATTATGAACCTACCTCTGTACTCGACCTCCGCGGCAGTCCCAGCCCTTTCGCCGGTGGGTCAGACTTTGCTCCTAATTTTACGGTTGTCTATACAGTCTCCAATGAATCTCCTCTTCACTGGGATAACCACACAAATTTACATCATCCTCATCCTTCTATATTGCTTGCATCATCAAAAGATTGGGATTCCATGATATGGGACTTAGGTTTGAAAGATGATTTTAAAAATCTCCTCCAATTTGGTCATGTACTCGAACCATTAAACCCTAATCCCTCTAAATTTCTACCACAATCTGATCCCTTCACTTCTTGTTACTAAGGATTTCAACTCTATAAATCAAGATACGAATTTTAATTCCTCCATCAATTTAGGAGAAATTGATTCGAACCTTCACGAATTTGATTGCTTACAGTTAGAGGTGTTCTACCCACCATATTCTCCTTTGCTTCATCAGTACTACTAGTACTCATCTTCATCATCTTCATTGCGGTGGATGCAAAAGATCCACATAGGTTTTTTTTTTGGTCGATGGTGTTAGTGGGGTGTTGAAGAAGAAGTATATGAAGAAGAAAAGACCATTCTATTTAGAAATTTCAGCCTCACAGTTCAAGCTTCATTATATTAAAGTTCAGTTTTCACTAACCCCCACTGGTTAATTTGTTAAATCACTTACCCCCCAATTTTCAGAAGACAAACAAGAACAAGAAATCCATGATTTTTTCTTCTTTAAGTGCAACATATGGTTTGATACCAACACTAAACCAACCCATTTATGTGTTTTAATCTCTGTCGTCTATCTGACAGGATTCCGGATGATGCCACGTGTCTTTAACCCAAGTCTAAGGGTTGGGTTAGGTTAGTTAGAAGGGAGGGCATTTTAGTCTTTTTTTTGCATCACATGTACTGCACGTGACTAGAAATTGACTAAATGGATGGTCAAATGACAGAAACTTTAACTGTGAGGCGGTAAGTGATTTTCTGAAAGAAGTGGGGAGGGAGGTGTAAGTGATTTATGAATTAAGAATTGGGGGGTAACTCTATACTTTTCTAGTTATCTTTATTAAAAAAAATGTTTTGTAGATTATGGACGTGGAACGTATAGTTCAGTAGAATACTGAGTTGACTCGGCACAATTTGTATGGGTGCAAAGAAGATTAAATAGTTATATCTAGTGAGCATCTTTCTCTCAAACTTTTCATAAGGCTCTGCTTGGTATCACAATAAACATCTGCAGTCTTCAAATGTTTACCACTGCAAGTGTTTGTTGTTGCAAATGTTGGCATGGTAATGTTTCTTGCTGCTTGGTACATTTTAGGGTTAATTTGTCTAAGGGTCTCATATAATAGGTGATATTAGGATTTGGGTCCTACGTATGTCCACCTTTGGGTCTGGGTCCTGGAATGACGGATGACTTGGTTGACCATCCAAAAAGTGAGGGAACGTTAAAGAACCATCCAAAAAGTGAGCGTTAGTTTTTCGTCGTCACGGGACTTGTTAGCATGCTTGATAAGTTATGTGACTTCACTTAGAGCATCTCCAATGCAAAAGTCTTAGAAGACAATGTCTTATCTCCGTGGAATGTCTCATAAGACAATGTCTAATCTACGTGGCAACAAAATCTTCACAATAGACATTATTGAAAAAAATGCATCTCCAATGCAAATGTCTTGGGATGACTTTTTAACTTATGTGGCACTTAATTTTT
>MVGT01002433.1:13348-65951 GCA_002174775.1 Macleaya cordata
AATTTTTGCCATCCCTAATTACCATCGCCTACGAAGCGCCCATTTTTTATAGAAAACCTAGAAACGTTCGCAAAACAAACGATTCCCGTGATACCAAGCGGGCCTAAAATTTTTCCCGTGATACCAAGCGGGCCTAAATTTTTTTTTTCGGTGAGCATCGTCCTTTAGAACATCCATTGGACAAAAGTAGCAAGACATCCTTGTGACCTTCAAAAATTACACATGGTCAATTATCTAAGGTAGGAGGATCCAAGTAACAGTGCGTGGAGCACGAGTTTCCCAAATTAAAAATGCCTCTAGAGCAGGAGCACAAAGTTTCGGAGCGAAAGCATCACCACTTTAAACAATTCTAATTACTAACAGTAAGATCAAATGTCATACTTAAAAATGCCTAGAGTCCACATGGAGATGATTTAAGGGCTGATATCACATCTCAAAACTTCTAACCCCATAAAAAAAATGTGATTTATAGGACATCCATTTCAATGAGCCAACTTTTAATGAGCTTAGAATTTTAGAACGAAGTGATTTTTTTTCTTCTTTCCTTTTCTTTTTAAGATGATGTACACATCCTCATGTCCTTGAATCATCTTTTTCATGTGGGGCTCCATATGTAACCATGACAACACAACAACATTGTAACGAAGACATTTGATTATCTCTTATATTCGTCATCCTCACAAAAGATCAAGCCATTCTTAGTCCTACCAGATACTAGCTCAAAGTTGTTGAAATGGACTACCTACAATCCTCTAACTTGCAATCCAATTTTCTCCCATGTTAGAGCCTTGGAGGTTTTAGAATTGGAGGATTTTTGGTGAGCTGAGAGGTTCACAGACATCGTAAAACAACCCTTGATTCATTTTCGTGTGGGTCCAATGCCCATGTGTAATTTTCAGTGTCACCATTAATGGATCCCAATAAGTTCACATAGGGAATCTGAGCGATCATCATCTGTTTACAGCATCCATTATAATAACAAGAATCACTTCTGATGCAGAGAAATAATGAAACACGATGACAGACAGAGCAGGGGTGATTAAAGTTGCTGAGAAGGGAACGAAACACCAGCATTTAAGATATTTACATACTTGATAAAGTTTGGAGAGCCACATAACTTACAACACATGCTGCGAGAGAAAACCAGGACGTCTATATGCATATCACGATAATATCAGTCGCAGGAGCTCTCCTGAGTACTTGAATGATTTTTCAGTTTCCTCCAAACAATGATTCTTCTCTTCTCTGGACCAGCTCTGAGTGAAGCACAAGAAATACATGCCATTTTGAGAAATTTTTTAAATCGTGGATCAAGATGAATATGTATATATACATATGGAGAGAAATTAACAGGAGAACTCTGAAACTTACTTCAGCAACTTTGTTGAGCTTCTCTCTCACATTCTGCAGCAGTTGGGAAAGGTCACCATCCCACTTATAGAACTCCAACTCCTTCTTGTCCAATATCTTCTCAGCCACCTGAAACGATGGGGAGAAAAATGACTTAAAGTCGACTACAACATGATCAAACTAACGAAATAAGATTAAGAAAAACAAAAATGAAAAGTTTTGAAGTGAAAATTGTCCATCGTGTATATAAACTCGTAAAGATACCTAGACTAAAATTTGAACTGCCAGGAAAATGAGAAGTTCATTTGGGAAAAAAATCAGTAGGACAGTTAGACATGAATTCGAGTTCTACACCTGAGAAATCTCATTACCTTTTTACCAATCATCCGACCTCCCGCAGAGTGGGCGAAGTATACATTGTAGAAGTGACAGAGGAAAGCTTGAGGATCCTTCACTGATAAGTCTTCAAGATACTGAGCATAGGAAAGCCCAGAAGCAGATGGTTCTGGAATGGGATGGCCTCTCTCTTTGAACCACTCCAAATCTTTAGCCAATGCTTCTGATCTTTCCAACCCTGTATTTCTGAACTCAGCATCTGCAAAAAGAGAACCATCAAGTTCAACTCCATCATGGGTAAGCGAACTACACCAAAGAATTTATAAACGTCTAATAAATTTGTATCCTCTCCTTCCTCATAAGGTAGTTGGGGGCGCAAACATGGCACAAGTAATCTCACTCATTATAACATGTATCTTCTAATTTGCACCATGTGAGAAGAAAGTCACTGCTAGCTATTAGAGCCGCAAAATTTTAAAAAACCTGACAGTTTGAAATTTAATAACATCAAATCTACCATATATACTTTGACTGGTAAACCTTGACATAAATATTAGCAATTCGATGTATCAAGCTTGGAAAAGGGCGGAAGTGTCTCCCTCTTCCTTGACATATTTCCAAGTTCTAAGATGTCCTTTGTCCCGCTAAAGATATGGGTGAGGTCTCGAAGATTCTTTCTTCAAAGTTTTCACATAACTTTTCAGATCAGTTTTTCAGCAAGTTTTCCAAGTCTGTGATCTCCAGGCAAACATCTCTACAACTTCAAGGTCGTGGAAATGCTTCTTTGTTACCTGGATCATACCTACAACTCTATATAGGAGACCAAGTATGAGACAACCAAGTGACAATGACGACTTTATCTGTAATACTGACCATATGAGCGCCTAATATACAGAAGAAAGAAGGATTGCAACAGAGCCCAACTTGTTTAAGCTAGAAAGAAGCCTTCAGAGCAATTGGAAGGTGGCCTGTATAGAATATCATGTAACTTCAAAAATAAAAAATATAACTATTCACTTGAAAGAAAATGAACAACTTTTAATTAAATTATTTACACGAGTAGGTTTTGTTTCTAAAGGTTGTTAAGATTGGAAAATCTTTCGGTCTTCACAAAGACAATTATTGTTTAAATATGCTTCTGACATGATGTTATTGTACTATCCATTCTTAAGTGTTAGTAGAAAGAAACTTCTTTTCTTTCCCCTATCATCACATAATAGGTAAACCAAGGACCTAAAAAAGACTATTACAATCATGATTCTTCTCCACATTCAAGTGCAACTGTTTATTTTCCTTTCCTACTTATTTATCCAAAAAAAAAAACTCCTACGTAAGTATAAACTGAATACAGACTGTCAAGATGGACTCAATGACCAACAAACCCACAAAAGAGTTTTAGCGAAAAATTTAATGCCAGAAAAGTAAAATGAACTTAAACTACTACCTACATGGAGCATGGATTATATGCTTCCATCAAATGGTGTTCACAAATGTATGTACAGACACATACATATGCATGCCATAGCCTCTGCTACCCCCAAAATGACATCCATCGCGATTTCTAAAAAAAAATATATCATACTGTATAGTTAGCTAACGTCTATAAATTGATTGTAGGGACACGAACTTCATAAATCAGGTTCAAGTAAATCACACTCATTAACTCACATTACAACTTCTCCTCCTCAATATCGGTTTCTATACCAAAACTCACCCAGAGCCAAGAAACAAATAAATAAACAAGATCTAAATGCCCTATGAATAAAATTAAGAAAGACAAGATTTTTTTGTTCTTGACAAGGAGATACACAAGAATATGCTCCCAGAAGCTACTCTATATCAAAGTACTTAATTAGTCACTGACAAGGAAAATATAAACTAATTCACAAACAAAATCGAGGAATAAAAAACTTTACATTTGAGGAACGCAAAAAGAATCCTAGATAGTGTAGAACATGAAGAAAAATAGATAGGCATGCCAATATATCTAATATAAACCAAATTCCAATATTTAAAGCCAACCAGAAAACTAAAAATACTTTTCAAACAAAACGATGCAATTACACTAGATCAAATAAACACAACAGAATTCATCAAACCATCCCACATTGAAATTAGGAAGCCAACAAGGTTCCTAAGTTAAACAGAATTCTTTAAAGCTAAATTCACTTAAGGCTGCAAGGTGGTCAGCTTAACATAAGAGGTTTTCAGCTTAAAATGGCTTTCGTCTACTCTATGGGTTTCTTTTAGCATTTTGAAATGAGTAAACAGGGTTTATGTTTGCTCATTAAGACAAAACAGTTGAAGAGCTAATTTTGTAATAGCTTATGTGCTATCAGTTCCCTGGTTCTCTGTTTTGATCATAATAAGTACTAACTAAATCAAAATCAATTAGAATCAATGAATATCATAAAAACATGCTACAAATTACCACAAAATCCAATTGCTTCTACAGAAAAAACAGATTCATGCGCAATTCAAATAATCAGAATTTAAGCCTAAACACGTTCACCACAACAGAGAACAATTGAAACTATACATGTAGATTTGCAAAATAAATAGTATTTTCAACTCCACAATCAAAATTTATCCGAAACAAAATAGACCCAGTATAATAAAAACCAATTTAACAGCTTACATGAAGGATGAACGGCCTTCTGCACAATCGTCTCAAGTGTATCATAAACCAACTTGCTATCTACCAGAAACTTGAGATACCCTTCAATCGAAGGTTCCCATTTCATCAATGGCTGCCCTTGAGGTTCTTTCTCCCCTTCTCTTGCTTGATCTTTTGTATGCAATTTCATTGCCACAAATCTCATTTCCTCCACAAATCCCTTCCCTTCTCCCGGATACCGTTTTTTCGGCTTCTCTGCCGTAGTTGCGGAAATAACAGCCGTCTTTGAAGGCATAGTTACTCCTCTCCAACGATTACCCTGAACAGAACACTTCTTTTTCAACAAATTTTGTTGGAAATTAGGGTTTCTAAGAGAAACATAAATAGAATTCGTCTGAATTTGAATTCTTGGGGTTTTGAAGTGGGTATTGTTAGAGAAGAGCTGCGATTGAGACATGGGTGTCGTAGACGCCATGATAGGTGATAATTCTAGAGAGAGAAAGTTGAGTTTTAGGGTTTTCAGAAAGAGTAAAACAGAGAGAAGAAGAAGTAGAAGAAAGCTAGATAGAGAAAATGGGAGACTGTGAGAGGGGGAATGGGTTGCCTTACACTCTTCTGCTTCTATCTTCAGAAAGAGAAGACAGTTCTAATATAAAAAAAAAAAAAAAAGTTTGGTCTATGGAGTCTAAATTCTGTGCTTCGTATCACTGTTTATCTTAACAAACACCATGTCTCTATGTCTGCCATGTGGCACGTTCTTCGAAGAGAATAACTTGTAAACTTTTGGTCAAGGTCAACTCATCAATAGACTAACTCTGACGGTGGCAATGCCAAGTTGCGCATAAAATAGTTTGGTTAAGGACGCATTTTTAATTTTGGAGATGACATGTACGGCACATAGTCGAAAATATAATATGTAAAAATGATTATGAACTAGCATAAATAATTCTATCCTTTTGCACAATTTAATGGGACTTGTATGGAAACGATTAGAGGATTGTTTTTTAATGAGAGAGTCTCCTTTTCAATTTTTTCCTTTTGATTAACCACACACAAAAAAACTAGACCACATGCTGGGAAAGATGGGTTAAACCATGATTCTATTAAAATAAATGTGGATGGTGTAGTTGGAGTAGATTCTATTGCAGCAAGCTTGGTTGCTTGGAATGAATACGGTATTGTTCTTCAGTGTAAAACAATTTATGCACACAATTGGTTTGGAAAGGATGCAACTTTAGAGACTGAAACAAGAGGTTTTTTTAAAGGTTTGGAGTTTGCCAATAACTTTCCTAACACCCCTATTTCGGTTGAAGGAGATTCAAAGATGATCGTCTCATACATTAAGGATACCCGATTGCCTATCCTTAGAGGATACGTTCAATAATTCAAGATTACAACGCTCTTGCTGCTGCCAATAATCTTTATCAGTTAAAGGAATCTGAATAAAGTTGCTTATGTTCTAGCACGGTTTGCTATATCTAGCAAATCGTCTTGTGATTGGACTTACATAGTCTCGAATTGTATTTAAGTTGTTCTCACAGTCAACACTGATTCTTCTTCTAATATCTAATAAATAGCTAGTTCTCCTCAAAATAAAATAAAAAAAGAAGAAGAAAACCAAACCTCGTGCATCGCCCTCCCCGGTAGGTCCTCAAAACATAGTTTTAATATAATTGATAGGCTGAGCCTCCCAAATATCATTTAGATTTAACAAACACTTTTTGTTTTGTAAGCCTAATACCTACTTTTTAGTGTTTTGTAAGGAAATGAGTTAGTTCCTTCTTTTATTTTAAAACTGCAAAATTTTGGTACCTAAACTACTCTTCTCTTTCCTAAATACGTATACTTCTAACTATTTTTGCTTGTAGGGACCGATGACATGGCAGAGAGAGAAAATTACTTTTTTTAAAATTAAAAATGCCATAACTTTTAATCTATAAATTTAGATTTTAGTCAAATTTATATTTTTGGAAAGAATTTTTCAAGATCTTTAAAATGAGACAAGACAACAATATTAAATTAAAAAAAAAACTTCGTAATCAGTCTATGAAAGCCCCATAACTGCTTGCGTAATAAAAATATCTATGCAAATTGTAATTTGCATAGTAAAAAACGATGCAAATTATAATTTGCATCGGCTATTTTAAATATTTTTGTGTATCTGCACTTTTCTAATAAGTCTACAGGCAATCAGATTGCATAAGTAAAAAGCCAAAAACATTTTAAACGATGCAAATTATAATTTGCATCGGCTATTTTAAATACTTTTAAGCATCTGCACTTTTTTAAGTCTCTATGCAATCAGATTGCATAAGAAAAAAGCCAAAAAATTACATTTTAAACGATGCAAATTATAATTTGCATAATTTGCATCGACTATTTTAAATAATTTTGAGCATCTGCACTTTTCTAAGTCCCTATACAATTAGATTGTATAAGAAAAAAGCCAAAAAATTACATTTTAAACGATGCAAATTATAATTTGCATAGCAAAAAACGATGCAAATTAGCACTTTTCTAAGTCACCATGCAACCAGATTGCATAAGAAAAAAGTCAAAAAGTTACATTTTAAACAATGTAAACTATAATTTGCATTGTTAAAAAATAATATAAATTATAAATTACATTGGATATTTTTACGTACTTTTGAGCATTTGAACTTTTTTATGCTCATGAAAGTATTGTAATTCATGGTATGCAAGTTCAAAGTTAACTGACGTATGCAAATTAAAGTTTGCATACAATTATTTGAGTTTATAGCTTGGTAAATAGATTTTTTCTGGATTTTTTTTTGAATTTGGTATTCATGTGTGATCTTGTTTTAAAGATCTTGAAAAATACTTTTCAACGGTACAAATTTTGTTCAAATTCGATTTATATTTTGAAAGTTATGACCATTTTTATGTTAAAATTCATTAATTGGGGTTTAGTAACATGCACCGTTGTTATTCAACAAATGGGTTTTTCGTCTTTTTACATCACGCTAACGTGTGTCGAGGACTATCCATATATATATATATAAAAAGAGTATGTCATCCACTTCAATTTTTTCCCATGCAAGAACATCCTACTCATTTTCCGTTAATTTAAACCCTCATTCGCAGCTTTCTTTGCAAGCAAATCAGCCACTCCATTACTTTCACGGAAACAATGCACAATAGAGATCTCTTCAAAAGTTGTGGTAAGGTTGATGATATCCACGGTCAGGCTAGCAAGATATCAAGGTGGATTCACCACATAAATCATCATCACCAAAGATTAACATATATATTGGAAAACTTCAATCTCATCAAAAATTGATTGTTAATAAATAGTGATTAAATTATCCATTTTACACATTTATATAAGGCTGACATAGAGACGAACCAAAGTTACTGTTGACAATTTCACCATGTGGATAAGGGGTAAGAACACTATCACATATTGATCACTAGCATTTGCATAATTTTATTTTACTGAAAATACTTTTTAGACCGACGAAAATCCGAACTAAATTTGTAAATTTATTTGGTAGGTTGTTCGGTGCCTAAAACTTTTTTTTGATCGATATGCATACACTTTTAGCTCAATTTTAATAGTCTAATAGGTTGTTCTCACTAACCTAAAAATCAAACCTCATCAAGTGTATAGAGTATAGTATAGACCGATTTAGAAGTACATGTGAATGCCTAGTTTTTCTACCTATTATTAACTATTGATAAACTGATGAAGCTCAAAAACTATAGCGTATCAAACAAGAAGCTATATTAGGACTTCTCATGTTAAAAGTTTGAGAAGTCCTTTAAGACTATAATTAATATATAGAAGAGAGGATACTTGACCACAATGTTAAAAGCCCCTTCTCATGTAGGGTGCACAGTTGATGATCCAATGACTGATTGTTTTTGTGTACTATATTTTCTATCTGCCGGAGGTTGCCCTTACATGATTTTACTACTAGTTTGACTACTAGGAAGGGATATTAGTGCAAGAAATTTTTGGCAAATTCCAGGAGGTATCGATACTACTACAATGGGTATCGATACCATCCTGTTAAGGGATATCAAATGGTAGTGGTATCGATACCCGAAAAGTGGGTATTGATACCCTCTCGATTTGTGGCATTTTTTAGACAGTTTTAGAGTCCTAGTGGGTTTGAAAAACTTCTATTTGTGTGTGAATTTGATGAAATCTATAAATAGGGGGTTCTAGGTGGTCTCTAAGTGTGAAGAAAAACGTAGGAAACTCTTGTTAATGAGGAGAGAATCCAAATCAAGTTTAGAGTTCATGGAAGTCAAGAAGAAGTAAACAAGGGTTTTTGTTCAAGGTTTTTACCCGAGTTTAGGGTTTTCCTCGTAAATCTTGTGCCTTGCTGTGTTTGGTTCTGTTTTATTATATTTCTCGTTCTTGTTTCATCGTTCTACATAATCGATCGCTGGGCTAGGACCTAAAAATCTTAACAATTAGTTCTCTCATGCCACTATCAATGATAACATTAAGAAAGAAGTTACGAGACTTGTTTTCTTGCATCGGGGATAGTCTTTCTCTACCATTGAGTTAGCAACTCGAATAATGTATTATGGCATGCAGATACGATCGAAATCAAAATAAATAACAAGGTTGGATTGCACGAACCCATCCAAAGCTTAAACTAGCAACAAATCTAAAGAAAAATCTCAAATTTCTAATCCCATCAAAACTCCATCAAGAAATGGTTAAAAATCAATGATAAATTGAACATGTGTTTTTATCATTGATTTGAAACTAACTTTTGATGATATAAGAAGTTTTAGAATGGACAGAGTTTTGGTGAGGATGATTTCAATGATAAAGAGAACGTCGTCACTAAAAATTAGCATTTGTGCCGGGTTTTTTAAACACCTAAGTCAAAGTATCCCCCACCCACTTTATTTAATAGTGTTCAAACCAACATGCTTACATCGTTTGTACTAATATAAACCTCACGTTTTTTTCTCAACTTTTTTTAGGGATGAGAAAACGTAATATGTAAGTTACAAACAGAACTGACAGACATATAAACACACGTGATTTTACTCCATTATTATTACCTAATTAGATCTGTTGAGCTTTCAAAATACATTCTTCACATCTATAACAGACTGCTTCAATTGAATTTAGAACAGATCTTTCTAATCTCTCCTTCTTTTCCAGTCTTCACTCCAATGCTACTCATCTTGATCATGGATTTTTGGAACTCACGATCAAATCTTAACCCTAGCAACCCACTGAAAGTACCCGCGTATTTTCGAACGATTTCGCGTGTAACATTATCCCCCCAAAGCCTTTGATCCGATTCTAAAACTCCTTTTCCATCTCTAACATTTTTGAAGAAATTAACATCAAAATCGGCCGGGCTACCGTTGTCTAATGCCACACGTTTAGAACCGTCGCCATTAGAGGGGCATAGTGTTTGGAGTGTAGAAGCGAATGCTTGATTTATAGTTGGATCTGCATTTCCTGTTGTGGTAAAATTGTACAAACGGTATCGGAAAAACAAACAATCTGTTTGCCCTATTGTATGTGCTCCTGTAAACAATTGCACCAGAAAATTATTTTAGTCACACAATATTATAAACTGTGGTCTATTCTCAGTTCGTGTTTGTTTTGAACCAAAAACTCGTTTGAAATCTGACTCGAGGTATGGTTCGGGTCAAGTCAGGTATCGGCTTTTTTTTTTTGAGTGGCTGAATTGAAGTCTTACGGACTGAAAAAGTCTTAACTCAGGAGGTAAAAATATTCAGCTAATTTAGCTAAAAATAGCCTAAATTTGATACGAAAGTTCTGACTCGATGGACAAATCAGACAAGTCAGATTTTTTCACTTCTAAGTCACACATAATATCAAATATGGAAAGAGAGACAGAGATCATATATACCAACAAGTGTGACAAGATCTTGATCATCTAAGCCTTTAGCTGCAAATTTTTGCCTCTGAACTGAAATAGCATCGGCTGGGGATGGTAAATTTGAAGCTTCAGATGAGGATGAGATTTTACCATCTAGTCTTCCGGTCGGAACTGACCAACTTGGACCGTTGCTCTTCAAAATGACAACAAGTTAATTAATAACTTTCAGCAACTATAAAATATATATGTAACATGATTTCCCTGCATCTTTGTGTGAAATAGGTGTTTTGTTCGATAATTCATTCATATATTTACCAGGTCAACGGCGTCGCGAGCGGCTAACGCCAATATATCGGCGCAAGAGACAACCCCAGGACACAAGGTCTCCAGTTGTTTTTTGGCATCATCGATCACTTCAAAGCCTCTCAAACCAAGATTTGGCAACGCATTTCTCTCCGCTGAAGACCCAGTAATCAAAACCGATCCATCACACCCCTGTTACACGTATATTATACCAATCATAAACCAAAAAAATCAACTCTAACATCTAATAACCTCTAATTTCTCTTCTTAATTACTAATTTTAATCTCACCAACCTTCACAGGATTGATTTCCAAACTATATATATAAAAAAACAAATTTTGTGGCGATAGTCTTATCTTATGGCATAAATAGCGTCACAAATATAATACTAGCAACGGTCTTATCCATCAGTAATACACAAATTTCATATTTTATGGAGTTCATTTGGCACCGTCGGTAATACTTTCGAGACACTAGTTTCACAGTTGATTTTCATGCTGTTGCAATAGTTTTTAGGACGGTTACTATCTATAGCAACACTTTAACACCGTCACTAATAGGCACCTTCTTGTATTGCATGCATATGCATAGAATCTTAGTATAAGGTTAATTAAGAGTTGATTGATATTCAATACGTGTTTGGGATACATGGGTTAGCCGAAAATTATCGGTGTATGATGCAAGGATTAAGTACATCTATACTACTACTACTACTACTATTACCTGATAAGTACATATATACCTAAGTAACCAGAGCGCGGGTCGGAGCGGGAACGAAAGTGAGAGCGGGAGCGTCAGAGCGGCCGATTAGAAAATGTTCTTAGTTCTAAAATACCTTCGGAGCGGGAGCGTCGGAGCGTAGTTCGGAGCAGGAGCGTGAGGTTCCGGAGCGGGAGCGTCACCCCTATATCAAGGTTTCGGTTACTAATACTATTGCCTGATAAGGATTACAACATCTATACTACTACTATTGGTCCCAAAACTTGAGTTATGTACGATCATTTTTGCAAAACTTTCGAAATGACGTCGTGTCTAATAAATTTACCTACAAGCAAAATGTGTAATCGATCGTAATTGTAATTCTTTTCCTAATGAAGTGTATTTGACACTGCAGAATGAACCCTAACATCAAATAAACAAGAAAAATTTTACTTCGACGTATTAATATTCGAATGCAGATTCAAGTGAGATCAACAAGTTATATATATGAGATAAAACCTATGAAATAAAAAAGTAATATATGCATATACCTGAACAAAGCAATCATGGAAATGTAGCCTAAGTAAACCAGGTGCAATGGTAGGATCAGATTTGAAGTGAGTTTCAACAGTAGACCTAACTGTGGCTTCAGCTTTAGGGCAACTAGAAGAATAAAAGTCTGTTTTCAAGCCTCCTTGAGCTTGAACTGATGACAACAAACACATTAACAAAATCACTAGAGAATGCATAAAAATGGGTGCCATTTTAATTCACTACAAATTAAACCCTAAAAGTTTGATATGTTTTGGTTCCTTGGTGTTACAAACAGCTCTACTAGTGCAAGTATTTATATTTGAGTTTAGGTTGGCTTCTTTTGTTCTGTTTGCTTTTGATTTGGCTTCAGTGTCTTTAGTGGAGATGAATAAGCTATCCTTTTTTGACTTTTAGGGTTTTGTATGTGAAATGTAGTTGAATGAGTTTTGAGGTGGATTTCACTACTCTCAATATTGTATTTGAATGGACGACGGTGATAATGTACCTTGGCTCTTCGTTGATATACCTTTTTTTTTTTTTTTTTGCTTTTATCCCATTACGCGGAAAATGCTTTTTATTTCTCTTCTTTTCTTTTTCTTTTTTCAATTTTTTTCTTTTTCTGTATATAGCTTTAATTAGTTGGCTTGCATGAATCAGCTTGCCTCTTGCGGCTTGCTTACTTGAACCAATTCCATAGTCGGTCCGGTTGTTGAAATTGACCTTGATCAGCCCTCGAGTCATATTCATTTGAGTTTGTTGATTGTTGTAAACGAGGTGTAAAAAAAATGAAATACACAGCGTATATAACACAAGTAAGAATATCCCTAATTCCGAGTGCCTTCAAAGCAAGAATATCAAAGCGTGTTTCATAGCAGGAGCATGAGATTTTGGAACAGGACCGCCACCCTTATACGATTGTTCTGGTTACTAAGGATTTAATTCAATAAGATAAGAACAGAATCGTATCAGATCGATCTCACATAAATTGTATAACACTTGATGGCTGGATGAGTTTCCCACCTTACAAGTGGGTTGACAACATCACACTCCTATCAAATTTGCGCCCTAATTCTCAAATGCATAGAGCCGAGCCTATTCGAGTTAACCATTATGGCTAACCTGTTGAGCCAAGCCTGTCTTGATTAGGGTTGATTAGGGTTCATTGGGTTTTGACAGTGTGAATGAGGGAAAATGAAAAGCTTGGCGCGTAAACCCCACCAAAGGTCCACTAGAGATGACAAGGCCACAAAGGAGCTTTCTGAATTCTGATTGTCACGTTTCCTAAAACCGTGTTTTTTTTTTGAAAATGAAAAAAAATATAACAAAACAAAAGCGTCACCATTTCGCTTTATTCCCAAACGAGTGGAGTAGGTTCATTCTGCACGTGGCCAAACACTCCATAGTCCATTCTTCTAAAACATTTATTAAGAAATTATTAAAGAATCAAAATATTATGTTATGAAAAAATTTACTTCCACCCAACTACTTTTCTACACACCCCACTTATTCTTACACCTCACCTATGCTACCAGCATGGCAATAAACCATCTACTTTACTGTTCTTTTTCAACTAACTTTTTTTTATTTTGATCTACATGGTGAGGGGACAGAAAATCAACCATAGTTCATCTTCATGTAGGCCCCAAAGACCAAAAGTGTAGGAATGAGTAGTGTGTAGAAAAAAGTGGTGGGGTGGAAATAGAATTTCCCTCATCTTAATTTATATTTTAAATAATTTAAGATCATTGTACCTAATTAGGGTCCACCACTAATTAGTTGATCAACTTTGCACTTTTAATTATATTTTCATCATTGAGAGATGAGTTCATAAGGGTCTCCAGCTCATTAGGACAATTTATAGAGTAAATTGAGCTTATCAAAACACTGTTTTCAGGGTTGTTATAGTAAATTTATATATATCAACAGCACAGGTTCCAGTCTAATTGGTTTCCATTTATTAGTTTCAGTACCTATCCAAACACAAAAGTCGAACCTATTACATAAAAGAGGTTCCAGATTCAGAACCAAAATGTGTGGTACATAGAATAATGCTAGAAGTACTTCTAGGATGACTCCAAGGATGACTCTTGAATGAGGTGGCAAGATCTGCTTCAAACTTAAAAAAGTAAAAAATAACTTTACACAAGCAAATCTTACCACCTCATCCTGGGAGTCATCCCGAGAGTACTTCTAGCATTATTCGTGGTACAAAACTGGTAATATCGATTCTGGTTTCCGTTATCATAAACTTCAGTTTTCAGTTTAGATGCCATGTGCAGGCGGCTCATCAAGGTAATATAAACAGTACAGGTAATACAAGCCAAAACCAAAGACTACAGAAACCAAGACGTTAACAGTAATGTAATCTAAGGAAGTTAACTACAAACACCAGTCCCCACAAACGTGACCCACGAAGACCTCACCATGTGATTGGTGGGAACTTAGCGAGTTAATCGGTCATCCTTTTGACCGCATAAAACACTCCAAGTTCCCACCAATCCAATGGTGAGGTCTTCGTGGGTCACATTTGTGGTGTCTAGTGGGTCTACAAAATTGAGTTCACCAAATAAGAAGCAAACATCGTGCAGCTTTAAATTACAACCCACTGATTGGAAAAATCAAGATGAAACTAAAGGGAAAAATAAAGACGCGCTATAAATGGTTTAGAAATCCTCTTTAAGTCGGAATAGCTACACAATTAGGAAAATCTAATCAGTAGGAAGAGAACCTTACAAATTCGATCCAACCACACTTATGGATCCACTCTGCACCACGTTAAGGGCCCGTTTGATTCGTAATTCAAAAACTTGTTTTCAAAAACTAATTTACACCTATAATAATATACATCTTGTACTACACCCAAAACTGTTTTAGAATTTACAATAAAATTATGTAAGATTTTGTAAAACAAAAAAAATATTATTTTATGTGTTTTCAATAAAATCATATAGGATTTTATAGTAAAGTTAAAATGCAATTTTAGATGTGATACAAGATATAGTTTAGTTTAGGTGTAAATTAATTTTTGAAAACAAATTTTTGGATCGCGAACCAAACGGGATAAGATTTCGTATTCTAAAAATATAGGTCAAAAACTTCAACAACCGTTTGTGATATGAAAAAAAAGAAAAAGGGATATACTGAGAAGCTTGATATGATATGAATGGTAAAATAAACCGCTCGCTATACAGAAATTAAATGTGTCTAAGATATATAACCATATAACTCCAAAATGAAAAGCTATATTTATTTAGTAAGAAGTGAAAATTGAAGGTACCTGGACAGATAGATATTATTAAAAATCCAACCATTTCTTATAGTAGACGCAAGTTGTTGGGGAAATAATTCCATCAGGTGTGCAGTCATTTATCCGTGGACAAACTCCACATGGAATTGAAGCCATCGCCCCTGTTCTCGGAACCCCTCCCTTATTTGAGCATCTGTAACATTCTGTGCCCACTGGAATATGTGTGAAATCCCCAGTCCCAGTACTACTTAACTTCACAACCTCATTGTCCAAAACCAAAGTCTGCACAATTTCTGCAATTTGCTTAATAGTACACTCTACCTTAAAGAGGCCCGACTTGCGGATTGATTCTGTAATCCCCTCGACTGTGGCAACCTTCAGTTTGTAGATGTGCTTCATGCATTGTTCCTTCAGAATCTGTATAAATTCTGTGTCAAGTTTCCCTTCCACATACCACGCTCCACCTGTGAGTTCCATTGAGGGTTCAAACTCTACAGCCATGAAATATTTTTTCCCTTTCTTATGGATGTTCACAACCTCCTTTATCAGTCTTTTGTCTTTGAGAGACTTAAGGGACTTGGTAACAAAGGGTTCTAGGAGTTTTGTTTCCCATTTCATGTCCCCCTTCCAGATTCCCATATCTTCCTTGCTCCGGATCAGGTCATAGAGGCGACGTTCAGGATCAGAGAGCTTTTGAGTGGTTGCCTTGGAGTCAACTCGTTTACGTTTGAGAGCTGAATTATCTGGTACTCGGCCCATTTCTAGCAAAAAACAATCCAAAGAGAGGAGTACCCGAAGTATATAAGTTTGCACTTCATATCAGATTTCTGGTGGATACTGGATAGTACGTAAATTTTGAATCGCGATGAAAAGTTGACACTTGGCACAAATGATAATCTGGTAAATCCAAATAAATTTCAGCTTCTATCGATTTGTATTCTAATGGGAAGAGAAAACAGACAAGCCGAGTAACAAATTATAATCCAATAGCTCCAGAACTATAATGGTTGTAATTAATCTAATCCTAATCCAAAAGCTCTAAATCAACATAACTTATCTAATCCTAATCCAGTAAGAAATCTTGGTGACAAGAAATTACAACCAGTAAGAACAAAATAACATATCAAGAAAAGAATCAATTTCCAACCAAGTCCTTAACTTAGAAAGGACAAACACCACCAGAATCGCATGGAAAAGCAAAAAATTAAGGATTTTTTTGTTGTTTAGGTTCAAAATCTCTAGAACAAAAAAAAAATTTGCACCATATTCAAACTTCTAACCATCAGAAAGAACAAGTCTCTAAGGTTCTTTCCGAAGTTGGTATTGAAATTTCTCATGTTAGGTTCTTGCACGTTGCAAGTCCATGATTACTTAGAATCAGATATTAAAAAGCATACCTCATTAATCATTATCAGAGATAAATATACAAAGTTTATAAGTTAACTATTAAAAGAAAAACTATAATCAAATTAAGAAATAATGACTAAGGTTCAATGTTAATTACAAAAAGAGCTATCTAACATATCCATGTTAATTGCTAACAAAAGAGCCTTTGGAACAAAATGAAAACTTTCCTGGCATAGCATCAATTTAGTTTTTTTTGTTTTGTTTTGTTTTGTTTTCAAGGAAAGAGGGCAAAGCTTCCATAGTAACGGCAATGGGTTCAGTTCCGCCAAACTAATACATGGTATACTTTCTCTTTTTGTTTAGTTTTCTACTATTAGTAGTAGTAGTAGTAGTCAGGTCTAAAATGTAGATTATGAGATGTATATATTGTGAATAGTATTATCAGTAAGGTACATGGGAGTTAGCTCTGTGCTGCCTTTACGAGTTATGAGACTAACTCGGTAGTATAGAAGAAGAGTATTATAGCGAACTTGACTATGTATGTCCAAATAACTAAACAAACAGAGAGGGAGAGAAGGTGCCTGTTTGTTGGCTACAAACAGACCTTTGTAAATAATGCCTATGTATGTCAAAATAACCAAGATATATGTACCTACTACTTTTTCTTTGGTTATACTAGAAGGTTAATTTTGTTATAATTATAGGCTTTCTTCTTTATCAAAGGCTGTTAACTGAAACTGTTAATAGTATAGGGATGGTTTGGGCCTCAAGCCCTTAGCTAGCTGAACTCTAGACGATTAGATCATCTTCAAAGCGTCTGGTGCTATGGATGATCTGTTCAACTAGGCTTAAATTTAATTTGTAAACTGTCAAAGCCACTGCCTTCAGAGGAAGGAGAGGCCCTTCCGAATGACTGCTGGGCTTGGACCTCTAAATCCAGCATATCTACATATACAAGTTGGGGGAAGAAAAAAAAGGGACAAAGTTTCCACGGTACCACGTCTATCAGCATTCTTATTTGCTATAAAAATATTATAGACTGCACTACATACAGAAAGATCAATCAACTTATTTAATATAATTCCTTTTGGAGTTAAATAAAATAGCAGATGGACTTTCTCTCGATGCATATTTAGCTTAGACTCCACCCAAATTTCAAATTTTAGGTTAGGACTTAAGGCCTCATGTATATATATATATGGTTGCAAATAATCGAATTTCATCAATATCATGCTGATGCATCAGATTAACAAGCACACTGTGGTTGCAACACACTGATGAATATTCAAAATTTACCTTATTTTTGGCTTTGACATGATTATTATTTGCAGCACTGAGACTCGTCCTTGTTCTCACTGCAGGGTTCTTCTTCCTAACCTGAAACCTAATATCACTAAGCGAATTCTTTTTTCTGAAAAAACCTAGCAACCAACACCCTTGTATAGAGAGAGAGAGAGAGAGAGAGAGAGAGAGAGATTAGTGAGTTTTTTTTACCCTCCCAAACCCCATAAAAATGATTTTCGACTTATTCTTATTTACTAATTTTGATAACATTTAAAACTTTCTACTTGACATAGGTATCTGCAAGCAATTTAACACCACATTTATAGTCTATTTGCCATATAGTTCAGCAAATGAAAGTCTTTGCCTCATTGGATTATTACTAAATCAATGGAAAAATACAAGATAAAGCAAAGTAGAATGAGGAACCGTATACCTAATTAGAACACAGAAAAAGTATGATTTGAAATCTGGGATTTTCTTGATACACTCTGATTTAAACCCTAACCCTACACATTAATCCAACTTCAAGGATGACATGAGAAGCCCTAACCCTAGCTATTTGTATTTACTGGGGAGAGAATGAATAACAAAAGGATGAAGGAATCAAATACCTGGTGGCTGGCTCTTGGTGTCTAACTACCGTTGTGCAGAGTGGGAGAGAGTGTATGCAAACTGCAGACCCAGGGCGTGAGAGTGAATTGGAGGTCCGAAAACAGACATAGTTGTTACTTCTTGATGTTTGTTAGGGGTAATTTTGGAATGAAAAGAGACACGTCACATGGTCGTTGTTACGAGCCGTACGGCTAGTTTGTACAAAACTGGTGCCAAACACTTATGTAGTAGGGTGGAACCCACCACTTTTTCCCTCCCAAAAGTATTATGAGGGAGTTTTCAAGTTACGTAGCAGTGGGACCCACCATGCCACATTAGCGTCAGACATTTGTTTTGTAAGCCCGCCGGTCCAAAAAGTAGCTTTGTTTGATCCCCTTACATATTGTTACGTACCCTCTCTGCACATGTATTTGCAATTTTATTTTTTTTCGTTTGATTTCGTATGAAAGAAGCATATGCATCAAGATGATCCGACGCCTGAATTTGATCTACATGATGGAGGAGACCAGCGTCATAAAAAAAAATTAACCTTGGATCATCTCTAACACAAGCATTTTAGCAAGGGTAAACAAAGTGTAAAAATAAGACTTCTAAAAATGTACACAATGTAAAAAGTTGGTGGGATGGAACATGTGTCGGGTCAAAAAATCTAGGCCCTTGGGGATGTAAGAACAAAGACGGATGAACGATTGGCCTAAGACCGAGCTCATTTATAAGTTGTGATAACAAGCCCCGTATGCATATATGTTACACGTATTTCTTATATTGGTTTTATATATTAAAAAAAGGCGTGCGCATGAAAATTATTTAAAGATTGATTTTGATCAACATGATGAGGAGATCATTATTACAAAGAATAGACCCTAAATCAGTCCTTAGATCAACACCATGCGATCCCACTAACAGGTGTAAGCCGCATTACTAATAAAGACGTTAACATCAACATGTTGACCAACATAAAGATGATCATTGGGTTGATGTCTATATAAAGGATGAATAGATTATCGTCACCAACAATCAGTCCTTAAATCCACTTGTTATAAGCCACATTAATAATAAGGGTAGTGCTACACGTACAACAGGTTCTAATGTAGAACCTACATCAAAGTGCATTCACATTGGTGATGTGTAGAAATCACACATCCACCATCAAATTTACGTGTAGAAATCGTTGTAGGACTTGTTGTAAATTTAGCATTATTCTAATAATAAAAACATTTACATTGGCGTGTGAACCCTCATGGAGATGATCCATGGGGTTATGTTATATAAAAGATGAATAGATCATCTTCATCAAAAATCAATATCATCTCCACACGACCCCACGTGCAAGTGTAAGCCAGGTCTGGCCCACATCAAGATGACCTATGAGGTGATGTTAATCTAAATGTTGAATAGGTCATCATAACAAAAATCAGTCGGTGAATTATCTCATGCGACTCTATAGATAGGTAGGGGTGTCAACGGGACGGTTCCGAATCCTTTAGGTTCCGATTCTGGAACCTCAATTGGTGGTTCCGGATCCGGTACCGCTAGGATCCGCAGGTTCCGATACCCGTTTTTAGTTATTGTTTTCCTATTTTTTTCATATAAAACCTATTTGTATTTTATATTTTCGTATTTATTCAATTATAAAATTTATTTTATTATGAAATTTATTATATAATAGTCATTGGTTTCTTTTTTTAATTATAAAAAGTTAACAAAATTAAAAAAATTATTATACAATAGTAAATTAAACTATAAAATTATAAAATTTATACCGGGTACCCGTTGGGTGGATCCAAAATTAAACGGATCCAAAACGGGTAGATCTGAAATTTATCGAATCCACAAAATGAGATCCCGAAACTGCAAAAAACGGTTCCAGTACCGGTTCGATTCCGGGTATTTTGGTACCCATTTGACACCCCTACGGAAGCTAAAGAAATAAACTTTGCCAGGACATATTTAGAATTTACAAGAAACAGGCAGTCAGGCTCAGGCATGGACAATTTCAAGCCTCACAATAGTCTAAACTGTCTGGAGACTTTTTCTTCACATATCACCTCCTCTTCCACACATTTTTAGCTTATGCTTAATCACAAGGGAAATTCTAATCTGAAAATCATAAGCATCAACTCCCAGATCATCCAAACCAGATGGTTCTGTCATCTGTGAGCCCTAAGCAGATAAAACTCTTCTCTTAACTCATTATCAGGAACGTAAAAAGATATACAACTAGATAAATAGGGATTTTATTGAACAAATAGCGGCTGGTCTAGTAGTTTGTTACTGGGTTCGAGTCTTATTGATGTGGTTCTTAAGACTTCTCCCATGTAATCCGCTACTTGACTCATTTTGCCTCAGATTCTACTGTGTATTTGCCTGTAGTTGCAGGCACCGAGGCTCTTACCCCAGCCTTCCTACCAGCTGCTGCTGCGAGCCTGATAAAACCGCATTACCCATAAAGGATAAATTAAAATTAAATAAGGGATTATTGAATTGGAAGTTACAGTTCTAAGGGTTTAAGCCTTCTACAGTTTGTGTTGGTTTCTATCCAATACATGTTTTCGCAACAAATATATAAAAAGAGAAATCGAAGTGATCAAGCTCTCACCTTACCCATATATCACTCTCTGCCACTGCAGAAGAAAAAGATAGAAATGGAAATAAAGCCATCATTTCCCTCCTATATTTCTCTACCTTCACAGATCACTAGTACTTGGATGCCTTGTTTTAAAAACAGGCAATCTTGTTCAAGTCTCTTCCAGACCGCTAGTCTTCATTGGTGGCAACGAGAACACGCTTACGGTTGAGCTTCCACTTCTTATCTCCTTCAATGCCCGCAATGCAGATAGAGTGCTCTTCATATACAAGCTCTCCATGTATTCGATCTCTGCGAGTTCTTTTGGTCCTCCTCTAAGCAGGCTTTCTTTGTCGGTGGTAATGGGTTTGGTATTGCACATTTTGTCGCCATCAACTGCCTCATTTGGAACTGATGGCTCGTTCATGGGGAAGAGGTGGTCGAGCATCATCTCACATTCTTTAACGAGTTCATAGAGCAAGTCTGTGGTGAAGAAGGGTTGCTGCAAGACCCTTTGGATGAAGGGTAAGCGAATAAGTGCTCCTGTCCGCTTGTCGTATTTCTTCAGTATCTTCACCAAACCTGCTTAAAGCATATCAGTCAATATGTACCAACAAATTTCAGAGTTCTTTGAATCTCAAAATCATTAAGGGAGAAGTTTAGAGAGAGGATGCAGGAGGTCTTCAATGCCTTTCTAACAAATTAATAGTTCCCTGGTTAAAATGTTGACAAAGATTTATACGTAGGGTTACACACAGGGTCCACACAGAGATAAGTCTAAATTGATTTTTGGTTAGTTGAGTATGATCTTCATGATCAGCAAAAAAGTTCATCAAGTCAACCTGAAACTTCAAAATGACCCAGTAACTGATAGTTATGATTGCATTTTGATAAGGTAATGTGTTTCAGAACTCAATTTTGCAGATATCCCGATGATGAGGAAAAAATAAACCCCACATAATTCCCAGATCATCAACAGATGGGATGGAAATATAAACCATATATAAATGAAGGGAAAGGATAGGTAGACACATGAAATGTGACACATAAAACAACACATGGCTGTGGGGCCCACATTGGAGATGATTCAAGGGCTGATTTTTAGTGAGGATGTTCTCCGAACCATCTAGATCATCCTCACAGAAAACCAGACCGTTCTAAAACTTTTAAGCCAATCAAAAGCTAGTAGGAAATCAACGGTAAAATATACAACTCAATTACCATTAAATTTGAATAAACTTTTGAAGCTTCTAACGACACAAAATCTTCACTGCAAAGTTAATGGTGAAATCTAATGGAGCCCACAACTCTTTAAATTGCAATCAAGTCCTAACAAGGTTATGAGTTTCAAATGAAAGGAAAAAGATACAAAAGCTTTATCTCGAAGAATATCTTTTGTTTATAATACTAAAATATGACTTATCTTTGTATCTTTAAGCTTCTGAAAAATGGATTCCTTTGTACCTTTTTTCTTTTACTCACTGAAAATAAATGGGGGATGAGCTTTAAAAAGCATGAACCTTGTTCAACACTACTTCAGCTTAAGGGAAGTATAAGATAATAGGTAGTATGGAATAGAAATTTGAAGAATCTTGTCTGGCTCCTCTATTCTTCTTTTATATTTCCCCTTTCTTTGATAATTCACCATGCCACAAGTTCTTTGATAATTCCACTCTGCTGCTTTAGACAGGGACCGATCCATGTTGCTAGTTGGTGGGGAACGTGCCCCATCATAAAATTTGAAAACCCAACATGTAATAAGTCTGAAGATTATAAGGTGCCCCACCAATTATTAATTTTTTTCATTGCATTGTGCCTTAAATTTAAGAAAAAATCTATTTTAACAAATAACATGCTCCTTCATAAGTCAGGACTAATTACCATACTTGTGCCCCACTGTCTTTAGACATTTTTATTAGCAAATTCTAGTAACCAATCACTCTTCATATCAAACCAGTTCGGAAACAAAGGGAAGTGTTTCAAATTAGGGTAGCAACACAAGATGTGAAAACAAAAATGGACTTCATGCACCAACTACCGAAGCAGTCAAGATAGAAGAACAAAACTTACAAGCCTCCCATACAAGCTGGCAGTTGTAGCCGACTACAAGATGCAGATAAGCAGTTGGTCTTGCTTAACAGTCTTATCGTTTCTAACCTCAGAGATTTTACTACAAAGACGAAGATCAACAAAGAGAATTTTTTTTCTTTGATATCAGTAATGTCTTGTGACAATTTCATGGAGAGGGAGAACAAGAGATGGATTAATAAACATATGGGTCACTTCTGAGAATGTTGAACTATACTTGGCACAACATAGGACTACCTTAAGAAATTCTCTAATGGCATGTTTTTATTCAGTCTAACCAGTTTCCCTGCAAATCCCCTCTCTAAAATCCTATATCCAAACATGCCACTCATTCTACATTTGAATTCCGTTTCCACAATGCAGTCCGACCCAAAAAAAAAAAAAAACAACAACAAATAACTATTTGCAGGAGCCTAGTATGACCACTAAGCTGGAGAGCAATGCAGCCTAGTAATACCACAATAGTGAATGATATTTAGATATCACTGCATGCTAAATCCAGCAAGAACTTTAACGTTTTTTGTCATGTTATATTACTACTGGAAATCTATATACGTAAGCTTTTAATGGTTAATGCAAATATGCAATTAAACTCGTAATTCTAAATTACATAGAGGATTTTGTCCTAAATTACATGTTATCCACCTCAGAAACAAAGGGTAAATTCCACTAATTGACAGGGTATTTATATCAAAAAAAAAAAAGAGGGAAAAAAAGTACCTGTATAGTTGAGGGCACTGTAATTCTCTAACAAAACCATCTCTCCATGAAAATCCACAATTTCCTTTCGTGCTTTCAACAACTCTTCATTTGATTCCTTTGCCCTAGCAACCCTGTCCTGCAACTCCTGCAAAACCAATCAAAGGGCAGGTCATAACTCTACTAACATGGTCACATGCGCGTTCCATTACCAATTATTCTATACTATTTCTCGTGGAAGAAAAGCTTTTCAATTCTTCAAAGGTTCACCTATGGGTTGTCCCATCATGTGAAACAAAAGGAATAATTTTAACTCTTGTAATAAGTGAACAGCAAAGAACCGGTAAAAATTAGAACCAAAAACTGCCAATAAACAAACCAGCCTATATTCGCACCCCATATGATCCAGCCTCTGGATGGTCCATTATATTCGCACCCATACACATCTGACGGTCAGAACAATAGGAGAAAGTCCTCCTTAAGTGGACACCAACAATTTTATTCCAGCAGCGCATGATAGCAAAAAGGAATTTGCACCCTGTGCATGTTAGCCACACGCAGTTGCAAGGGATGAAGAACCAGCAACGCCGGCAACTTAAAGCTCCCGGCGTAATTTATCTAAAATCAAGTTCCAAGAAACTTTAAAAAAAAAACCTTAAAATTTAATCAAAAGATTCTTCACTATTAAATCATCCAAAATCCAAAAAATCCCGAATTCTTCATGAAAATTTGAAGGAAATGCAAAGATAACGTGAGGAGGAAAATTTTAAAATTTTACCTTTAATCTGATGATATATTCTTCTTCTTTATCAACGAAAAACCAATTAAATTTCTCGAGCTCAGCTTCTAATAACCTGATGAAATCAAGTTCCTCTCTGCTCATCCCTTTCATCTCTTCTTCTCCAACGATCGTAATGACTTCATCGACCGATCTAGGTCTTTTATTAGATCTTTCCCCAACCTTCGGATCGATCAATTTCAATCGTTTCTTCAATTCCTTATAAGACAGAAACTTATCTCCCCACTCTGGTAATGTTTCCTCGATCTGATTACTCAAACTTTTCCCAAACTTCATCTCCTATTTGTTCTTCCAATACAGGGTCGGAGTTGATGGAATAATCCGGCGAAAATCTGACGAAAAACGAACGGAGAATCTGACGAAGAGTAATGGACGGTTGAGAGAGAAAATAGAGGTGAGAGAAAGAGAGAGAGAAGTGATATAATAGGTATTGCAGAATATTCGACGGAGATATCCTTATCGTGAAAGAATATTTTTTTTAGTTTTTATTCTGTTTTTTGTTTGTGGACTTATTTTTAACGGTAGTGCTAGGGCTACCGAAATCCCTACCGAATTTGCTACAGCAGGCACATTTCACGGTGAGATTCATAACACTTTAGGATGGGATGCGAAATACGAGGAGATGCAAATCACTTTGACCGTTGGATGCTTGAGTGGTAGCAAATTCGGTAGGAATTTGCTGTAACTCAAGCATTACCGTATTTTTAATCGACGGCTATTTGTCGTCTGTGAAAAAAAGGTGGCGTATTGGTACGTCACTTTCTTGCTGACTCAGCCGGGATTTGTCAACCTTGTTTTCAATCATCCGTTTAATTCGGAGTAAACCAACGAATTTATGTTTTAATTTTAGGAACTGATATTTTCACTCAAGTTTTTCCTAATTCAACCTTATTTCACAGTTGGATCTATAAACTCGACAATACTTAATGGCACGTCTCATTTTGTACAATCCATTAAACTAGTAAAGAGGTGGGTTGAAATATCCTCCTCTAATATATTTACACCTAACTTATTCTTACACTATGTTTGCACGCGCCCACCTATAGAATCTGCATGAAAATGATTCTAAGGTCTAGTTTTTTGTGACAATGATATTTTAAACACATAGGCAATCCTCAAGAAAAATTACCTTGTTCAAAAAATTTCAATCCTATCAAATGATGACTGAAATTTTGAGTTTTTTGAACCATTCATATTACTATTAATATTGAACTAATTCTTCCTGAGGTTAAAAATTATAGAATGATAGTGGACTATTTTTGAAGATGGTCTACATGATGAATTTTAAACTATTCATTTTACTGTTAATTTTAAATTGATTTTTTATGAGATAAAAATTATAAAACAATGTGGACTCTTTATGAAGATGATCTATGTGAAGAAGAAATCTTCCTCACAAAAAATCAGCCTCAAAAGCTGAAGTCGGGTAATGCTACAGGCACCCCGGATTTGCACACAAAATCATACCCGGAGTCTAATTTGGTCTAACGTGGGTCTAATTTTGGTTTAATTTGAATAAAATAATCAGAAGTATTAGCAAAGGTGCAATTCCAAGGTGCTTATAGCATTTTTCCTCCAATTAAATATTGATTGGGTTTTTCTTCTTCAAATGGTTGATGATCCACAGTTCAAAATAACCCTATCAAGCTTTAATCCCCTTAATAAAAAATAAATAAAAAATAAAAAGCCTTAATTCCCTTGCCTATTTAAACGCTTCAAGAAGTAAGAACAGCTATTCCTTCTGCCTCTTCAGCTTAGAGAGGCCAACATACAAGGTTCGAACATATCTGAATATATATTTAACTGCATGATCACCATAGAAGACTTATGTGGAGTGTAAGACCAAAAAAATTATATTAACAAAACCATCTTCAATTTTTTTGTTTAAATAAAAAATATTCGACCCTCCATATTTGAATATAGTGTAAAATTATCTCTGCAGTGTTGAAGTAAATTTTAATATATCATTTTGTGAAAGGATGTGTAGAAAATGACAGAAACAGCTCAAAAGATCGGATTAGGGTTCCAACGTAAGCAACATTTTTATATTACCAAACCAGAGATTTTAGTGAAGCATATGCCAGATTCACCAATACTTTATTAAGTAAATGTTGAAAATGTGTTCCTTTCTTTCTTTCTTTTTCCTTTTTTAACGCTTTATTACTGCATTTAGTCAAGTTTTGTTGTGTTCAGATGATTTCAAAAGCAAATCTCTAAGCTAGTGACAAAAAACTGAGGAGAAAAGCAATAAGCAGAAAAAGTCTCAAATCAACTTCAGCTTATTCAATTTTAACTCTTAAACTGTCATATATTTATTCTGCTACAATTCTTGTAATTCCATTACTAAAAATTTTGAAGAAAAATTCAATCTTTTTGCATGGCTACTAAACTACCTGAATGTCTTATCTCAAGTGCTAGCTTGTAACTCGGCCGACGAGGCTCAGCCGAATGATTTACTCATGAGTTAAGACTACTTGGTAAAATATAAAGGTAATGTTGATGATCAGTTTAGAACCAAGTAAGATTGGAAAAACTTGAAAAAGAAAGAAGGAAAGTATTTAAGGATTCTTGCATTGATAAGTTAAAACTCAAGTCTATAACTTCTAAATCACTTCTTTACATCTGTGTTGGTATTCTAATACATGTAATGTAAGAGCAACAACGTATGAGAACAGGAAAGATATCTATGCTCAAGCTTTTGCCAAACAACATCATTAGCAATCACCTGCCCAAGCAAAATCCTTCCAGATAAACAAAGATAAAATTAAACAAAATAAATTCACCAACGTTTAGTATCTATTTTAGAGAGAGAATCTGAAAACTACTTGGCTGTTTGTTCCAGAACAGGTATTTTGTTCCAAGTATCTTCCAGAGGACAGGTCTGCATTGGTGGCAATGAAAAAACACTCACAGTCGAGCTTCCTTTCCTTATTTCCTTCAATACCCGCAATGCCGATACTGTGCTCTTCATGTACAAGCTCTCCATGTACTCTATCTCTGCCAGTTCCTTGGTTCCTCTGAGCAACAACCCGTCTTTCTTAGTGGCGGCGGCTGCGGCGGTGGTGGTGGGGGTGGTGGGGCAACCTTCGTTGCTGTCAGCTGTTTCAGTTGTTGGAACTGAAGGCTCGTTGATGGGGAAGAGGTGGTCGAGCATTATTTCACACTCCTTCACAAGTTTGTAAAGTAAGTCCGTGGTAAAGAATGGCTGCTGCAAAACCTTCTGGATGAAGGGCAAGCGAATGAGTGCCCCTGTCCGCTTGTCGTATTTTTTCAGTATCTTCACCAAACCTGTATAAAGGATATCAGGGACAACGATAAGCTCAACTTACAATAACTAGGTCAAGTCTAAGCCCAATTGAGATGCATAAATAATAATTGAAAGTTTGAAACAAAGCATGGCTGTAGTTTATGAAGGCTGGACCTAGCTGAGTAAATTAGAGCTCTGTTGCTTTAACAAGGAACAAATACATATAAAGGGTTGCAGATAAATTAGAGTTTTGTTAATAACTATAGCATTCATATCAAGAGCAGTTTTCTTTAACAGTAAGCATATACATAAGATTGGCAATGGCTTGGGCCAGGCCAGGCCCAGGGGCGTTCTTTGCCACCTGTAAGTATACATCTCTGTCCTGAAGAGAACAAACAATTGTGTGTGTGCCATGATTAAGCGCCAAAAAATAAATTAAAGCAAGCCGTGTGGACAGGGGAAAGGACCTTAAGATACACATAGAATGGACCACCCACAAACACACTAATGATAATTGAATATCCAATTGCAGATATTTGACGGCGTTAAGTAATCGATATCCCCTAATCCACCTTGCCAAATTAGGAGGAATTCTTATCCGCAAAGAGTATGGTCAAACAAGACTCCTAAGAGACATCGAGGTTCTAGCCTATAAATATAACAAAGCGCAATCAAACTAGGTACGAAATTTAACCCCCAAAATTCCTAGGAAGAGTACCATCTCAACAATCCATCTCGTGGATTCAGCAGTTGCAACCTGCTCTCAATTCACAAGGTGGTGGCGATCCGAGGTTTCAAGGTTGAAACGCTTATAGATTGATCTGACCTTGTGAAAACCATAGAGAATTGATCATATATCTAAAGCAAGACACGAAGCACAACCTCGAGACTCATTTTCTCCTCAAAGATAAGATAATCCAGGTTCTATCAAGCTTAGATTGTTGTAGTCTGAGTTTGTTTTCCATATTCATTTTGATAAGCTTTATTCCATAATCCATATTTATTTATTTTTTAATTCAAAATCGTATAGTACTAAACTCCTTACTCACCCATATAGTTTCAAGTTCCATTAGAAACCAAAGACCACTGGCTTCAGTGGTTGGAAGTGTGGCTTCTCTTGAGGAGGTCATGGGTTGAGACCTATAAGGACCCATCCTGGATATTGAGTCTAAGGCCCTCCTACCACTAAGTTCTCCTATAACCAATAGATTCCATCCCCGTCGCAGTGTTGTAAGCCACAAATCATGTTACTAAATTGAATAAATAAAAATAGTGCCAATAGATATGTTTTCATTTAGACATACCATATTGATATTCTACAAATGTAATTAGGGACCCCTTATTATATAAGTATAGAATGCAAGAGATAAAAAATAGAGGGATATTGCAACATATCTTATCACAACACTATTGTGAAATACCTTATTAAAACACTATTGCAACACACTTTAGTGGAGTCCACATGGTGAAGATCCAAGATCTGATATACATAGATCATCATATCTGAAAATTAGCCCATCTAAAACTTCTAACCCCTCAAATGAGCCCTTAAAAAATAGGCAAATTTTAAGGATCTTTTTTTTAAAGAAAGAAATTTTTTAAATGTGTTGATCTCCGAATATGATGATCTACACGGTGAGGAGAACAACCTCACTGCACATCATCCCTCGGATCATGTGATCAACACAAAAAGTGTTGCAATTGCAATAAGGTATGGGGCAAATTTCTTACCTAAAATAATATATACAACTGAAATACCGTGAGGAATTCCAAATCAAGTCTAGTGTACGTAAAGACTGAACATCCAATAGATCCACACTTACTCCTTTATTAGGAGTGATTATAGGCCCACTAAAGTTTGAAAAAAAAAATTATAGTGTTTGGATGTAGGATTTTATAGAGAGATTTTATGGGGACCAGGGATTTTAACCAGTTTCCCAACAAATCCCAGGTCCACACAAAATCCCTCCAAGAAAATATTTGAGAATTGAGATAAAAATCTAGTGGCAGAAGTGGCCATTGACTATTCTAGTATTTGGTTTACTTCAAGGGCCCTACTTAAAAAAAAAAAAAAAGAGAGAGAGAGCCTCATTTAAGTTCATTGTGTGATATTGACACCTTTAGATATGTAAAATACACGCAAAGGGTATCATAGAATCAGAATATTCGAATCAAGGTCTAATGCAATTGAATTGTTATTATTAATGTATAATTTCCCAAATAGTACCATGCTACCAAACTCATAATCAAAGATGTAATTCCACTATTTCATTGAGGGTATTTTAGTCATAAAGCATGAGAGATAGAGAGAGAGAAGTTACCGGTATAGTTAAGGGCGCTGTAGTTTTCCAACAAAACCATCTCTCCATGAAAATCCACAATCTCTTTTCGTGCTTTTATCAACTCTTCATTCGACTCTTTAGCCTTTGCAACTCTGTCCTGCAACTCCTGCAACCCAAGCAGGTTTAAAATCCGTTAGACTCCACTAACATGCGCACATATGCATAGGTTACTACTATTACTGAAGAAAAGAGTTGTCTCCATGACTCCAGGTGTTACAGTAATGCGTAATTTAGCGCGACGTGTGAGGAGAGAACTAAGGAGAACCACAAGAACCGTTGCAAAATTAGAACCAAAAAGAGTCACAGAAGACTAGTTGACCTTAAAGTCTACCAGCTGGCAGTAAGTTGGATCTAGAAGCACAAGCATCCACCACGTGTCAAACTGTAATCATTATGTTTTTAACTGATCATGCACCGTCTCATGGTCCTCGAGATTTGCTCCACACACAATCTAACGGTCGAAGAACCAGCGAGACTAAACTAGCTATCCAACGCCAATCGGCGCAAGATTGTGAAATCTCCAAGGAAAAACTAAAATGAGCACTATGTGCAACATATAACCAACACGAAAGAACCACGAACACTGGTTCGGTTCCGTCATCTTAAAGCTCGCGGCGTAATGTAGCAAAAAATTTCCTAAGATTGACGAAGAAACTGAAACCCTAAAAATGTTCACTAAATCCAGAAAAAACTCATAAAAAAAATTCCCAAATTCGACCTCGAAAATTGAACGAAAGTTAGAGAATGAACAGAAATTTACCTTTAATCTGATGATATATTCTTCTTCTTTATCAACGAAAAACCAATTGAATTTGTCGAGTTCCTTTTCCAATAACCTGATGAAATCAATTTCCTCTCTCGACATCCGTTTCATCTCTTCTTCACTAGAGATCGTACAATCTCCATCAGCCAATCTAGGTCTTTTACTAGACCTCTCCTCTCCAATCTTCGGATCGATTAACTTCAATTGCTTCTTCAACTCCTTATAAGACAGAAACTTATCTCTCCACTCAGGTAATGTTTCTTCTATCTGATTGCTCAAGCTTTTCCCAAACTTCATCTCTTTCTCTCTCTAAAACTCTCTCTCTATCTCTCACTCTTACTCAGTGGAGATGATAACAATGAAAGCGGAGGAGATAGGTATATATAGATGGTGGGGTATTTCCGGCGAGAATGTGATGAAATCTGACGCAGAAAGAACGGAGATCTGAGGAAGATGAGAAGTTGGTGAAGGGAAGAGTCTAATATATCAGAATGGGTAGGGCAGAATATTCGAGAGAGATATCCCTTCTCGTGAGGGGATATTTTGGGTTTTATTCCGTTTTGATTTTGGTGTGAGAGTGTGTGTGTGTGTGTGAGACTTGATAGAGAGGGAAAGAAAGAGAGGGGGGTAGAGAGAAGGAAAGTGAAGCTTTTTCGTCGGTGATATGTTAAATTAATTTGCCACGTGGCAGTGTGACTTTCTGTTGCGGCTCGATCTGGTTTGGAGCCGCTCACAGCTCACTTTTTTTTTTCCGACTTTAAAATTGGGATTGGGAAAAAATTCATAAAAATAACAAAGGAAAGGAAATGCTGTCTCTTGATGTCCGTTCAATGTCCATACAGAGTTTGCATTTGTGTCACTTGGAAAAACGCAATTTAGAGCATCGATGGTGGTTGAGTATGTAAGAGCATCTCCAATGCAATGTGGATGTGGTAAAATAACACTGTCACATACGAAAAATACACATCTTTCTATAAAAAACTCTTCAAATGCTAATGTGAACATACAATTTTCAGAAATACTATTGGGACCGATCAGAACATCTGTACAATTGAACCGATTGACGTGGCCACACACGAGTCCAAAAAATAGGTTTTAGTTTAACATGACGTGGCTACAAATTTCAGAGTTTGATGTGCTTCCACCACCACCACGCCACCACCATCGCGCCACCTCACAATCATCACTACCGCCTCACCAGATCCATCATCGTCACCACTGCCATCATCCAAACAAAAAATAAACGACTAGATCTGGTTTTGTTCTTCTTGAGAGATTAAAGAGAGGGAGATCTGGAGAGATCTCGTCACCATCGTACAAACACCAATTTTTGGGAGCGAAAGAAGAGATCTAGAGAAAAAGAATCGGGAGAGATTTTGATACAGGGTAAAGGTAGATCTGGAGAGAGAATCAAGAGAGAGGGAGAAAATTTCTTTTTCCAGATCTCTCTTTTCTCCCTATCTCCACTGCCTCCACCCTTCACAGGAGAAAAACATCCATTTCTTGCTAACATTTCTTGCTTTTATTTTTATTTTATTTTGNGTCTAATTCTTTCAAATTCTAGACATTCAACTTCACAATGTCATCGTTTTTCACATCCATTCCACCAATAGTATTCCATTCCACTGCCAACTCAGCTTAAAAGTGTGTTTTCACATTAGTATTTGAAGAGTTTTTTTTGAGAAATGTGTATTTTTCCTATGTGGCAGTCTTATTTTACCACATTCACATTAGCATTGGAGATGCTCTAAGTTAAATATGGATAAAATATTTCATGTCGGACCAAATGTATTATACATTGAAAACTGCTAAATTTGTTGTATTTTCTTACTCCAAATTTTACTGCCTAGTCATCCCACGGTTGTCAAATAATCTCATACTCCTCGTGATTTGCATCATTCTCAAATTGACACAAATACCCTTCTAAACAGCATTTGCAGTAAGGTTTGCAGTACACTTTGCAGTAGAGCGAAGCCAAAGCTATATGTAGATTTCTCTAAACCTCATATACATAATTTTAGGCATGTGGTGTACAGGGTGGGAGTCCCACGTTGGGCGGTGTAGGGGTTAGGCACCTGGCACCAGGTGTATATAGGTTAGCCGCCCCATTATTTTTTCTTTTTTTTTTAATTGTTTCAAATTGCCAGGCGATGTGGGGTGTAGGCGCCTAGCACCAGGCGGTGCACAGGCAGCCCGCCCCATATTTTTTATTTTTTTTCAAAACTGTTTTTTCCACCGATGTGCAACTAAATATTGTAATCCAAATTTTGGCAGCTAAAATACATTTTAGCTTATGACCGTTGTGGATAGTCTTAGAGAAATCCAATCCAGTGAGTTTTTTTTTTTCCACTAATCTGGATATTTTGGGTCTCTACCCATCAAATTTTTTTTAGGTTAGTGCGCACCTTAAATTTACACTCTCAAATAAATTAGAGAATTACTTATTAAAAGTGGCTTCAAGAAGAGTAGAACACTCAACCTCTGAATTGAAGGAGTGAACTGTTAAAATATATATATGATTTCTTTAAAATTAAAAAACGCTGGCTGATTTGTTTAATCTAAAACTGCACCAAATTCGTCCATCTATTTGATTTGTTGGCATGAGTTTTTCAATGGCAAAGCCCTTTGGTTTGGTGGTAGTCTCAAATTGGTCTTATTAGGGACAATGAGTCCACCTCTAAATAACATTAAGAGAGTAGTTTGATGGTTAAAGCTTTTATCTCACAATATAGAAGTTATGAGTTCAACTTCTATTAAGGCCATTTTACCAATAAGATCTTACTTAAAAGTGTAGATTTGAACGTTTGTCGAGAATTAGTAGGTGCTTTTAAATTTACATAAATATAATATGAATAAATCTTTCTATAAATTTGAGCTTATAGATAAAACTTCGATTTCGAATTGGGGGTGTCAATAAGATTGGAGCCTACCAACAACAACAAATGCAAATTCAAAGGGTGCCTATAATCAAAGTCTGCCAATAAAATTTTAGAGGGTGCTTATAAAACGACTTTCTTTGTAATAGGTGATGGGCCCCATATCCGTCGAATTGGTCAACAAGGAAATGGGCTGGGCTGGATCCATAGAAAATAAGAAAAGTGGCCCGAGACATTTCATTTGTGACGGGGATTGAGCATAAGGACGACTCCGACGACGTCAACAGCTTAGTCGTCTATAAACGTTGACTACTAAAGAGGTCAAACGGCTCGGCTAAAGAACTAAAAAGCCGAGTTATTATCCGAGCTGAACATCGGAAGTTGGAATTCAATTCGAGCGTTTTACGAAGGACAGTATAAGTTGGAGGTGCGTAGAATATGCCTTTTGCTTTTGAATTCAATGGAAGTTGCCTTCCTCGGTACAATAAGACATTTGCAGTTTGCACAATCTAGGGGTCAAATTGGAAAAATAATATATAGATGCTTTTGATGCAACTGTGATTCTATCTTGGTTTAGTTTTTTTTCGTAGAATTGACCTGGAATTTATTTAACCGGCCAATTGGATATGCACACCCAAACTTAGTTAAATTAATTGAAGAACTATGCACTGTCCTAGAGCGTTAGAGTACTTTCTATCATACATCTTATCTTGCCGGATTCTCATCGTCATTCATGAGTCTTTCATTAGTCAATTAATGGCATATTTTGTGTGTCACTAATGGCGCTTCTTCCTACGCCTCTTGGTAGCAGTGATCTTTGTGTCATCAATAGTGCATTTTGGGCCCTTGTACTTTTTTTTTTTAACATAGGTTGTGTTTGGTATCGGAAAAAATTCACAACCAAAATCCAATTGCATCTGCTTTGATTGTAATTGTACAAGTGTAATCATTATACTAAATTGTAGTAAGCTTTCACATGAGATTAGTGAAATAGGGTGTGAATATAAAAATGGATGCAAAAGTTCATACCATGTTTTACTAAATTCAAATGATGCCCACTATAATTTCGTATAATAATTGCACTTATATGACCACAATAAAATATATATAATGGAAAATAATAAAAAATTCCTGTAAAAAAAAGTCATTATGATTTTAATCCTTTTTTATAATTTTAGTCATTAATTTTTTGATTATAAATTTTCAAGTTCAAAAAAATTAGCCCTAATACCAAGCGCAGACATAATGTGCAGGCACTTCATTCTCTCTTGATTTTCATCCTAATCAAATATATAGGTCCATATTATTAATACCAATTTCAAATGTTAGTGCGGTGAGAAACAATATGCGTGAACACGTAAACCAAAATTATACAAGCATCTTCATTAAAAAAAAAAAAAAAAATCATACATGCATAATGCACATGGTGCCAACTAATGCATGATACCAAAATTTGTTTTATTATTACAAATCCTAAATTGAATTCCGGTTCCAATTGGACATATATCATGAATTTGGGTTTCCAATAATTGTTGTATTGTACCATCTCTATAAAATACGTAACAAAATTTAATGAAAAAGTGATAGAACAAAGTTGCAAATTGGTTCCAAGTCTTACCCATTTGGTTCTGATTCAAAACGCGGAATCTATGTATATAAGCAATTTTGCCTATTTAGCATTCTGGTTCCAGTGTCGAAATATTTAGATCCAGAACCGAAATAATCGATTGGGATTTGCTTGCTTCCGATTGTCCCACTGACATTTTCCAGTGAATTGGGAAAAGTATTTTCTCTAATTTACCCTTTTTGGAAGATTCGAATCTATTACAACGGATATACCCTTCTTACATTAAAAGAATCTAAAGTTTTCAATATTTGTACGATCTTATCTTAAAGAAGGAAGGATTTTTATTAAGCCTACAATGCTACGTGGCATTTAATTATCCCCTGTTGACCTATATAGTTTGACCTATCAATACCACCATAAAATTGCTGTTGGAAATGATAATAATATATATATAAATTAGACATTTTGAGATCTTGGAATATTGAAAAACTTAGAGATTGGTTCCCGGAAAATCTGGTTCAAATTTTAATTTTTTTTTTTCGGTAATCCATACTACGCTTATTATAAAGTGTACTGTAAGTTATACTGCAAAAGCTATTTAAGAGGGTATTTACGTCAATTAGAAAATAACGTAAATTACGAGGGGTGTAAGATTATTTGAGAACTGTATGATAACTTTTGCAGTAAGGTTTGCAGTAGGAAATACAGTAAGTTTAGCATTTTCCATTTTTTTTTAGCTTAACTATTTCGGTTACTAGGATGGAAAAATTTCAACAAAATCGGCATACACTTTGTATCAGAAATTCATCGTTCGACCAGCGTTCCCACTTAAAAAATTAAAAGTCTTTTTCAAAATTCGATTGTTTCCTCCACTGTGTTGCTTAAATACCATCCCGAAGACCGGTTTTAGGATATCTTGGCCCCTAAATTTCATATTGATTGTGAAAGAAACGTATTTTGTGATTGTTATGTAGCTTGGACCTTTGTTTCGAGGCAGATCCTGTTTCTATTTCATGGACCATAAATATAAAGTTTGTTTCAACTAATTTTCCTTATAATACTTTTTTAGTCGCAATTATAAATATTTTGTCCACAAATTTGCTTATTGGGTAAAATATAAAATCTCAGTTCCTTACTTGAAATAAGGGGTTTTGTAATTTTAGTCCCTAATAAATAATAATAATTCAGGAGTTGATATTATAACAAAAATAAAATTTACATTAAATGTTTTTTTTAGCATTCTAATTGTATGATATTGGGCGGGTAGTGTTTAAGTTAAGCTGTTAACATAAAAAATAAAAACAAAGGGAAGGAATTCAATAGTAAAAAATAAATAACCTCGAGATTTACATTCCAAACAATCAATTTTAAATGACAGAAAAAAAAAAAAGAAAGAGAAAAATGCAACCCATGCATTTTTTTATTTTTTATGTGGTTCTCATTGAGGATGATGCGGACAATTACGTTTCATAGATTCTGATGGTTAGCAAATCGGTTAGATGTCGATTCCTTCTTATAGTTTTCTTCTCTCGTTTTCTTTGGCTCTATTGGAGATTTGGGATACAGATTGGCCCCATTTTGTTTAATCCCTAGCTAATGCTCTTATCCAAATTTCCAACAAATAATTTTGCACATTATCGTAAGCAAATTTATAATTATATATATTCATCTTCAAATATCCTTTTTTTTTAAAAAAAATTTGTTATCACTTTTTTTATTAATTAGAATGCCAAATTGAGTTTATTTTTGTTGACCCATGCCATTTGTAACGTGAGCAAAGAAAGCCCAATAGTTTTATTTGTAGGGACTCAGCTGTCAATACAATACAAAATATGGACGGCTTTCTTTCGCCAATTAAAGCATGGCGATGCATAGAACTCGACGGATCGAGCCGTTTTAATTGCAGAGTAGATGCTTTAGGCAGTTATGTTTATTTATTTTTTCACATATATTTACATTATGCTTATATCAAATAAGTACGCGTACGTATATATTCGAGATTCGGAGCAAATATCACACTATTCCCTATTAGCACTTTAATTATTTTAACAATCAGTTTATCCTAGCCAGTAAAATTTACACTGCGATTTAATTTTTTGATCTACATGATAAAGAGATTGTATTGCAAAAAAGTTAATCCTCTGTTAAACCTGAATGTTTAATTTGATGCTGGTACGTATAGAGCCAAATTCATTAGACTATAACAACAAATTCTTACTCCTACTTTTAAAAATAAAAATAAAGGTACTCATAGCTTAAATATTGTATACTTTTCATTCTTTGAGCTAGCTGCCTCTAATCCAAAGTGTTTTTATGAGTTTGATTTTTTCACCCACCTCACAAGAGGTGAACAAAATCACACTCGTACTTAGTTTGGCATGCAATACGTGTCACCACATCATTGGACAACGACACTACTGGGGTTACATGGTATTCTTGACTCTTGACTAAGATTTCTGTATATTTAATCAATCAATTAAAATAAATAAAAATATGAAGATACTTTTCAAAGAAAAAGCATGTGCTTTGAATTTTTTAGTAGTTCATCTTCAAGATAACAACATTCAAATAAAAGGTGCTTTTAAATTATTTTTGGCTTTTTTTTGTTAATAACTTTTTTGCTAAATATGTGATAACAATTTAAAAAAAAAAAGATTTGCTTTTTATATAAAAAATTTGGTGAGAAACTAAACTAAAAAGTATTTTATGTCAAGTTGCTAAATACTATATTGTATTTGAAGAAGCATGTAAGTTAGAGTAAGTGGGTAAGCATAGATGTGGATATTCGTTGGTGTGTTCCTTAAATATGCTTCCACTGTGACACTAACTTCCAATGGTCCCCCATGCTTTCTTGAACTCAAATCCAATATTCAACCCTTAAAAATGTATTTTATTTTATTGTTATTTCTTAAAATTTTGCGTTGTTCAAGACTCGTTTGTTTAACCGCTAAATAACTTTAAGAATATCTCACATATCATTTTTTATATTTTATGGGCTTATTTTAAGGTAAACGCGTGGATACAGTAAGAGAATTTACGCAAAATTCTTAATTTTTAATGTAAAATAACTTATTTTAAAAATAAAAATGGAGAACTTGACTGTTTTACTGGTTAAACAATCACCCAATTATCCCCTCCAAAACTTCTCCAGGTTAATCACTACTTGTATACACACAAACATGTATTTATATACGTGGGAAGTGAGTCCTTCATTTGTTTTTGTATATCACTTAGTGCATCCGACTATTCTCTAGGGTATAAATAGACCCATCTTATCTACAAACAATTAGGTCAGAATTTAGTGAGAATAGCCATAAGGAGAATTGAACCCGCGATACCTGTTTTTTTGAAAATCAAGCTCGACTATTTAGCCATTCCCTCGTGATTTATATCTTTTTTAATCACACTGTTTTTCTCTGTCTTTTAAATATCGTTCCTTTTTGGGTCCGTTTACTTAGTAGGGCCTAGTTTTGCTTTGTATTCGTTTATGGGCTCATTTTTGTTAGAGAAAAAAGGCCCAATATATGATGAATTTATTTCATGCTCGAGCCCAAGTTGTGTTTAGGAGGAGGAGCCTTGGCCAGTCAAAGTTGTTTGCAAATCTTTTCAGAACATTTTCTTTTGGAAATTGGAATCAAACCATATTTGCCCACATTCTTCGTGTATATTTGTATACGATGCTTTCATATTCTTATTTGACAAATGTATAGTGAAGGTATGATCTAAGGCCATTTTCATTAGAAATATGTAATTTTTAAGAAATACCTAATTAGAATATGATCCTGAATTTTTTGTTTTTTGTTTTTGAATTAGACTTAAATTAAAGATGAATCCCTTTTGTGGGACTCTGAAACCAGAACCTACAATTTGGACAACCATGTTTCTAACCACTCTAACAAGTGGTCTTCCACAATATGATCCTGAAATCGCATTATCTTATTTCAGTGTATTTTCGGCTGTGGGTAGAGATAAAAGAGTCCCATATATTTTATTATAAAAAATAAAAATTTTAGTTTAAAAAAAGGAGGGCATCCCCAATTAAAACGATGCCCTAGTTAAAACTTGAATAAAAATTGAGCAGAGAACGGTTATATTTTTCAACTACCCTTTGTTGAGAAACACTATAACAACAATAAATTAAAACTGGAAACTGTAATACTCCAAGGCACGTATAAACACTATCTTTTAAGAGATGTTTCTCCCCTTCCGGTAGAAACCGCGATGTNAAAATAAAAACAAAGGGAAGGAATTCAATAGTAAAAAATAAATAACCTCGAGATTTACATTCCAAACAATCAATTTTAAATGACAGAAAAAAAAAAGAAAGAGAAAAATGCAACCCATGCATTTTTTTATTTTTTATGTGGTTCTCATTGAGGATGATGCGGACAATTACGTTTCATAGATTCTGATGGTTAGCAAATCGGTTAGATGTCGATTCCTTCTTATAGTTTTCTTCTCTCGTTTTCTTTGGCTCTATTGGAGATTTGGGATACAGATTGGCCCCATTTTGTTTAATCCCTAGCTAATGCTCTTATCCAAATTTCCAACAAATAATTTTGCACATTATCGTAAGCAAATTTATAATTATATATATTCATCTTCAAATATCCTTTTTTTTTAAAAAAAATTTGTTATCACTTTTTTTATTAATTAGAATGCCAAATTGAGTTTATTTTTGTTGACCCATGCCATTTGTAACGTGAGCAAAGAAAGCCCAATAGTTTTATTTGTAGGGACTCAGCTGTCAATACAATACAAAATATGGACGGCTTTCTTTCGCCAATTAAAGCATGGCGATGCATAGAACTCGACGGATCGAGCCGTTTTAATTGCAGAGTAGATGCTTTAGGCAGTTATGTTTATTTATTTTTTCACATATATTTACATTATGCTTATATCAAATAAGTACGCGTACGTATATATTCGAGATTCGGAGCAAATATCACACTATTCCCTATTAGCACTTTAATTATTTTAACAATCAGTTTATCCTAGCCAGTAAAATTTACACTGCGATTTAATTTTTTGATCTACATGATAAAGAGATTGTATTGCAAAAAAGTTAATCCTCTGTTAAACCTGAATGTTTAATTTGATGCTGGTACGTATAGAGCCAAATTCATTAGACTATAACAACAAATTCTTACTCCTACTTTTAAAAATAAAAATAAAGGTACTCATAGCTTAAATATTGTATACTTTTCATTCTTTGAGCTAGCTGCCTCTAATCCAAAGTGTTTTTATGAGTTTGATTTTTTCACCCACCTCACAAGAGGTGAACAAAATCACACTCGTACTTAGTTTGGCATGCAATACGTGTCACCACATCATTGGACAACGACACTACTGGGGTTACATGGTATTCTTGACTCTTGACTAAGATTTCTGTATATTTAATCAATCAATTAAAATAAATAAAAATATGAAGATACTTTTCAAAGAAAAAGCATGTGCTTTGAATTTTTTAGTAGTTCATCTTCAAGATAACAACATTCAAATAAAAGGTGCTTTTAAATTATTTTTGGCTTTTTTTTGTTAATAACTTTTTTGCTAAATATGTGATAACAATTTAAAAAAAAAAAGATTTGCTTTTTATATAAAAAATTTGGTGAGAAACTAAACTAAAAAGTATTTTATGTCAAGTTGCTAAATACTATATTGTATTTGAAGAAGCATGTAAGTTAGAGTAAGTGGGTAAGCATAGATGTGGATATTCGTTGGTGTGTTCCTTAAATATGCTTCCACTGTGACACTAACTTCCAATGGTCCCCCATGCTTTCTTGAACTCAAATCCAATATTCAACCCTTAAAAATGTATTTTATTTTATTGTTATTTCTTAAAATTTTGCGTTGTTCAAGACTCGTTTGTTTAACCGCTAAATAACTTTAAGAATATCTCACATATCATTTTTTATATTTTATGGGCTTATTTTAAGGTAAACGCGTGGATACAGTAAGAGAATTTACGCAAAATTCTTAATTTTTAATGTAAAATAACTTATTTTAAAAATAAAAATGGAGAACTTGACTGTTTTACTGGTTAAACAATCACCCAATTATCCCCTCCAAAACTTCTCCAGGTTAATCACTACTTGTATACACACAAACATGTATTTATATACGTGGGAAGTGAGTCCTTCATTTGTTTTTGTATATCACTTAGTGCATCCGACTATTCTCTAGGGTATAAATAGACCCATCTTATCTACAAACAATTAGGTCAGAATTTAGTGAGAATAGCCATAAGGAGAATTGAACCCGCGATACCTGTTTTTTTGAAAATCAAGCTCGACTATTTAGCCATTCCCTCGTGATTTATATCTTTTTTAATCACACTGTTTTTCTCTGTCTTTTAAATATCGTTCCTTTTTGGGTCCGTTTACTTAGTAGGGCCTAGTTTTGCTTTGTATTCGTTTATGGGCTCATTTTTGTTAGAGAAAAAAGGCCCAATATATGATGAATTTATTTCATGCTCGAGCCCAAGTTGTGTTTAGGAGGAGGAGCCTTGGCCAGTCAAAGTTGTTTGCAAATCTTTTCAGAACATTTTCTTTTGGAAATTGGAATCAAACCATATTTGCCCACATTCTTCGTGTATATTTGTATACGATGCTTTCATATTCTTATTTGACAAATGTATAGTGAAGGTATGATCTAAGGCCATTTTCATTAGAAATATGTAATTTTTAAGAAATACCTAATTAGAATATGATCCTGAATTTTTTGTTTTTTGTTTTTGAATTAGACTTAAATTAAAGATGAATCCCTTTTGTGGGACTCTGAAACCAGAACCTACAATTTGGACAACCATGTTTCTAACCACTCTAACAAGTGGTCTTCCACAATATGATCCTGAAATCGCATTATCTTATTTCAGTGTATTTTCGGCTGTGGGTAGAGATAAAAGAGTCCCATATATTTTATTATAAAAAATAAAAATTTTAGTTTAAAAAAAGGAGGGCATCCCCAATTAAAACGATGCCCTAGTTAAAACTTGAATAAAAATTGAGCAGAGAACGGTTATATTTTTCAACTACCCTTTGTTGAGAAACACTATAACAACAATAAATTAAAACTGGAAACTGTAATACTCCAAGGCACGTATAAACACTATCTTTTAAGAGATGTTTCTCCCCTTCCGGTAGAAACCGCGATGTAACTCTGGGGTGAATAGAAAATCTCTCTCAGGATACAATGGAGGTCGTTTGATTCAATGTGTGACAAATTGATCAAACCAAAGAATACACTCTGAAAGTGAGACTGAAGATGCCTAATACGAGATGAAGAAGATACGAATTTTGTTATGTTTTAGGAACAGGTTGAGGGTCATATTTATAGCTTCAGTAGTGTATTTGGATGGGGGATTTTAGCTATAGATTTGTGTGGGGACCACTGATTTGATAGAAAACTAATTAGAAATCATGTTACAAATCTAAGGCTGAGTTTGATAGCATTTGAATTTTATATAAATGGGTTAGTTCCGCGAAAACAATATAAATTTCGTTGTTTGTTTATATTTTTAATTCCACGGAATTAGAGTCTAGATACTTAAAAGCATGGCTAATAGTTAATTTTTAATGTAATTCTATAGAATAGGCTTTTTTGGTCCTCAAATGAATTAATTCCATGGAAGTGGTGGAAATGAATCTATTTATGCGGAACACATTTTCTTGCTATCAAACACAACTTAACTAGTTTTTCACCAAATAATTGATCCCTACAAAATTCTTATCTAAAATCTCCCATCCAAACATACAATGAAATGGTAGAAAACAACGCAGTGATGTCTTTTTGCTATGAATTGCGAGAAATTCTACTTCTAAATACCCCACCACAAACCACAATGTAGAGAAAAAAGTGGCAGTTATGTAGAAGTAGAATTTCTTGTAATTCTTAGAGGGCGTTTGGCAACCAGAAGCAGAAGCACTTCTGCTTCTAAAAAAAGCAAAAGTGCTTTTGAAAAGTAAAAAATAAGAAAAAGTTAGTATGGTAAACTATTGACTTATAAGTCTAAAAAAATGATGAGTTATTAGTTGTTACACGGTACTCGAGGAGAAGCAACTTCTAAGAAGTAGAAAAGCAAAAAAAATTTGCTCCAAAAAGAAGTAACTTTTTTGCTTCTAGAAGTCACTTTGAAAAAATGTTACCATACAAGCTTTTTTGCTTTTTGACTTATATAAGTCAAAAAGCAACTTCTTAAGTGGTTGCCAAACGGCCTCTTAGCAAATTGGTGTAGTGCATGGTTCGAGTGCCAAATTGATTAATAGTTTATTTGGATGAGAGATTTTAAGTAGGAATTTTGTGGGGACCAGGAATTTGATGGAAAACTAGTTAAAAATCATGTTATAAATATAACTAATTTTCTACCAAATCTTTGGTCCCCACAAAATTTCTACTTGAAATACCCCATCCCAACAAACCATAAAGAAATGACATATCATAGGTTGGAGATATTCTAGCATTGAACACAGGCAGATGAGTTGGACCGAGTTTGATTGAGTTTCGTAAAAAAGGGATGAATTCAATGAGTCAAATTTTGATCAAGTTTGGTTATGAAAAGCCCCAAAACTATAAAAACCTGAAATTACACTCCAAATTATACCTCTTCATTTTAAAAATAAAATAGTATGAAGAGCTGAAATAAAGTAACTAGAGGCATTGTTTGGAGTGTAATTCCAGGCTTCCTATAGTATTGCTGGTGATAAGGCTAGTCCACCAACCGAGCCAGTGCCTAGTTTGTTGAGTTCCGAGCCAGTGCCCAGTTTGTTGAGTTTTCAGTTTTCATGAATCGAGCTGAATAAAATATGGCAGGTATGCCAAAATTTGAACCCGATTTGGACATGTTTGATACTGAGACGAATCGTTCAAATCTGTCGGTCCCACATAGAAGATGACAAGATGTCCTGTTTGGCTGTTCAGCCGTTAAAACTAACTATCAACAGTGGGATCCACTTAACGGTAACTACATCCGACGGTGGAGATTCCTCTCTTTCAAACCATACGTCAATTACCCCTGGCGTATGTTAGCAAAAAGCATCACTGATCTTTATAAATTTCCACTGCAAAAATTGTAGTACAAACAAGGCAAACTGAGAGGGAAAGCAGTAGGTGGGTATGATCAGAAACCTGATGAATGATTTTGCTTTTTGAACACCGAAATCAGGTGTTACTTACTACGGGAACACCGGACAATGGGCTCTACATGGTTACACTTTAAGCGTTGAAAGTTTGTGAGGTTATTTTCTTCATTTCTTATTTTTAATTTTTAATCTAATTTCAAATTAATTTTTAATAGAATTAAAAGTTTTAGAATATGCTGATTTTTTGTGAGAATGATGTCCTCTTGAAATGTAAGGATCTCGGTGTTGAAATAGCACGGTTCCCTTGATGAAACCCTAGAGAATGTTAAATCATAAAAGAGTGAATAACTCAGTCCGTACTCTTGTCTGGCACAAAGAGTGTGTGGTGGTGGGGTGGAAACAGACAAAAAAGTGAACTTCCCGCGTGAACTAACAAATTTATTCCTTTCATGTCCCATTTTTATTTTTTTTTCTCCCTCTTCTAAAGAAAGCTTCCTCAGGAAGTAACACCAAAAAGCCACTTCACTGTTCTATCTTTTCTTTCCATTTCTTGAATAATTACAGATGTGTTTACATATTTATCTCCTCTCTCTCACTACTTTCTCTCACTAGAACTTCGATGACTCTGGAGATGATCAGTTTCTTTATGGGGATGTAAACAAGGTTAGTAGGGTTTAGTTGTTTCTTTCTTCTTTCTCTTTCATTGATGAATCTTGCTTCATGGGTATGTTAAACATTTCAGAACTTTTTGGTTGAATTTGTGTGAAATGAGGTGAAGTTTATTTAATTTTCTTCGTTTGGCAAAGGAAAGATGAAAAATTGGTGAATGCTGCTTATTAAATTGAAGGGTTTTGTTAACCATCAAAAGATTTAAGGAATTTTCGATCAAAATTGAAAATCAGATTCGAGGATTTTGTTAGTTTAGTGAGAAATTAATGTTAATAAGACAATTTCTTTATTTTTGGTTGGATTTAATGTAAAAAGGAAAAAGTTTTAATCTTTGTTTCTGTGTAATTAGGGTTTTTTTTTCAGAAGAGAATGATTGAGTAAGATTTCTTCTCCCATTAGAGCGTTTTCTTGTGTTTAGAATTTGGGATCTTCGATTGTGGTTTCACAACTTGAGTCGAATGTGATGAATGGAATTAAAGATTTTGATGTTTATGTCCTATAATTTGCATAAAATGAAACTGATTTTATTCCCTAATTGTGTTGCTATTTTTTGCACAAAAAGAATATAATTTTTTTAATTGGAAATTTTTTGAGTTTTGCTTTTTAAATGCTTTTTTATTAGTAAATGTGGTTGAGCGTGGAGTTTAGAGTTTGATATTTGAAGTAGTTGTAGTATTACTCTTGTGTTCAGATTTCTAAATGCCTTTTAGTTGTAGTAGATCATTTGGATCTATTTTTTTAGTTAGTGTAAATGTGTTTTGCCCTCCTAAATCCTCAATTTTAAATTTTTGATAGAGCTTAATTTGGTTTATGTTCCCTTTTTGGATGTACAAGTTATGATATTTTTTTGATAGGAACAGGTTATGAGATTAGGCTTGTAGCGATCTTCTCTGTTTTCGGATATCCCCAGCGCTGCGGTATACTTGTAATTATTTTAGCCTTGGAGTTCGTATTTTGAGAACATTTGCAAGAGAAATGGGGTCATTGGGAAGCGAAAAGGATAAGAAGGAGATGATCATCACTCAGGTAAGCCTTGGTGGATTCGACAAACATGTTACAGCGACAGAGCTCACAGATTTTTTAGAAAATGAAATTGGATTAATTTGGAGGTGTAGATTGAAGAATTCACGGACACCACCTGATTCCTATCCTAATTTTGATGTCATGAACATCATGGACATCCAACGAAAAGCTGATGATGAGAAGGTGGAACCCCATGCATTCGTGCATTTTGCATCTCCTGATTCTGCAACTAGGATATTAAATGCCGCAGGGCGTGGCAAGCTCATTTTGAATGGGAACCTGTTGAAGGTGAATCTGGGACCTGAGAGTTCATTCCACATTAATCAGAGGCGGAGATCAAAAAACCCCTTTAAGTTCTCCAATGTCCGTGTTGAGATTGGTACCCTCGTTAGTCGGGATGAGTTCTTCATTGGTTGGAAGGGACCCCTGTCTGGTGTTGATTTTGTCATTGATCCCTTTGATAGCTCCTGCAAAATTCTTTTTACTAAGGAGACTGCTTTCTCTATTAAAGACACGACCAATCATGCTGTTATGAAATGTGATTTCAAGGTGGAGTTATTTGTGAGAGAGATAATTGAGGTAAAAAAGTATAAGGATACATCTTCACTAATAATGGTGTTGCAGCTGGCATCGTCTCCTTTTCTCTTTTATAGAACTGCTGATGATGACATCCATGTCTCTGTTCCATTTGATTTGTTGGACGATGAGGATCCATGGATCCGGACCACTGACTTTACACCTGGTGGGGTGATTGGTAGGTGCAATTGTTATCGGATCTCTGTGTCTCCCCGTTTTGGTTCAAAATTCGACAAAGCCATGAGTTATCTGAAAGAATGGAGAATCCCAAATGATTGTCCTAGACAGCAACTCAGAGTCCGAGAAGAACCTGATTTTGGGATGCCCTCGTCAGATTCTTTCTTCTGCATTCAGTTTAAGGAAGGAATAAGCTTTGAGTTACTGTTCATGGTGAATGCAGTAGTGCACAAGGGTATTTTTAATATTCACCAGTTGTCGGACAGGTTCTTTGAGTTACTAAGAAGCCAGACGAAAGAGGTGAACGTTGCAGCACTTGCACACATTTGTTCTTATAGGCGTCCGGTGTTTGACGCTTCTAAGAGGTTGAAATTAGTGCAAGAATGGTTACTTAGAAACCCTGAATTAATCAAGAGCTGTAAGGGTCATGATGATAACGTTGAAGTGAGGAGATTGGTAATTACCCCGACCAAAGCGTACTGTCTTCCACCAGCGGTAGAGCTTTCCAATAGGGTTCTCAGACAATACAAAGAAGTTGCAGACAGGTTCTTAAGGGTTACATTCATGGATGAAGGTTTGCAGCAGCTCAATTATAATGTTCTCTCCTATTATGTTGCTCCCATTGTGAAGGACATCACGAACAATTCATTTCCCCAGAAAACAGCAGTGTATAGAAGGGTGAAGACCATCGCGAAAGATGGTTTTTACTTATGTGGTCGGAAGTATTCCTTTCTGGCTTTCTCATCTAATCAGTTAAGAGATCAATCTGCCTGGTTTTTCGCAGAAGGAGAGAAGATCAAAGTAAGTAATATTAAGAGCTGGATGGGAAAGTTCAATGACAGAAATGTGGCGAAGTGTGCGGCTCGGATGGGGCAGTGCTTCTCATCCACCTATGCCACGGTGGAGGTTCCAACAAACCAGATCAATCCAGGGCTTCCAGATATTGAGAGAAATGGTTATGTTTTCTCGGATGGGATTGGCATGCTAACACCTGACCTTGCAAAGGAAGTTGCAGAGAAATTGCAGTTGGGTGCGAACCCACCTTGTGCCTATCAAATTAGGTTTGCAGGATGCAAGGGGGTTATAGCTTGTTGGGAGGGAAAAGATGACGGGATCCGCCTCTCTCTGAGACCAAGCATGATCAAGTTTCAGTCTACCCACAGTATCCTTGAAATTGTATCATGGACCAGGTTCCAGCCCGGGTTTTTAAACAGGCAAATAATTACTCTGCTTTCATCCTTGGGTGTTCCAGATGACGTGTTCTCGAAAATGCAAGATTCCATGGTTTGTAAATTAGACCAGATACTCGAGAACACTGATGTTGCTTTTGAAGTTCTTACCTCGTCATGTGCTGAGCAAGGGAACACTGCAGCAATGATGCTGAGTGCTGGTTTTAAGCCTCAAACAGAGCCGCACCTGAGAGGAATGCTCATTTCAATAAGAGCCGCCCAGTTGAGGGATCTGCTGGCCAAAGCTAGGATCTTTGTTCCTTCGGGAAGGTGGTTGATGGGGTGCTTGGATGAGCTGGGAGTCCTTGAAAATGGACAGTGCTTTATCCAATCATCAACTCCTTCATTGGAGAACTGTTTTTCCCGGCATGGTATTGGATTTTCTGAGACCAAGAGGAATCTACAAGTAATCAAAGGCACTGTGGTAATAGCTAAGAATCCCTGTCTTCACCCAGGAGACATTCGGATCCTGGAAGCTGTTGATGCCCCTGGCTTGCACCATCTTGTTGACTGTCTGGTTTTCCCTCAAAAGGGAGAACGGCCACATACAAATGAAGCATCAGGAAGTGACCTTGATGGGGATCTTTACTTTTTGACATGGGATGAGAGTCTTATACCTCCAAGCAAGAGGAGCTGGATACCAATGGATTATACCCCTGCTGATGTCAAAAAACTGCCGCGTTCTGTCACTCATGCGGTACATATCTGATCTGCTTGAATATCTTACTGCTGTTCTCTCTCTCTCTCTCTCTCTCTCTCTCTCTTTTCGTTCTTTTTTTTTTTTTTCCTTTTTTCCTAATAGCTTTTCACATTATAGTGGTTTTGCATGTGCTTACTATTACTAGTTTTAGAAATCTCTTGTTTCTATTTAGTCTTAAAGTTTAAACTTCAATGAGTGGTCCATTTGTTTGATTTGCTTTTAGTTGGACATGCCACCGCACAATGTTTTCTGAGGATTCAAGACCAAAGTAATTTACCATTGGTATAACTTCCTTCAGTTACTTAGTAATTACCATTGTTTAAACATGTATGTAACTATATCCTAAGTGTCATTCTGTGGGTACTAGTGAATTAACTTTTGGCGTCTTGGAGTTCCTATACTTTCTGAGTTTGAGGATTCTCTGCATGTGTTTTCAAATTCTCCAGCAAATGGCAAAGGAAGAAGTTCCACAGTATTTGGTCTGTCTTTAGAATTTCAGCTCATAGGACCACTTTTCTGACTTATCCACCAACCTCAACGGAATGATCTATTCATGGCAAAGAGGGAGTGGAAGCTTATCTTCAAACTCTCTAACGTAACATTAAGGGCAATAAATTTCTTCTGCTTGTTTGCACATTATACGGGTATTTGGAAAGCAGGGTACATCACTGTGGTAGGGGTCCCTCATCGAATATTTTCTGAAGTAGAAGCCTGACAATGAACTTTTAGAAGGATATATTCATTTCATGCAACCAGAAAATGCTGGGCATGCAGAAATTCTTCACGAAACCATTCAGAAATTTTTTCCAAATGGTTGAAGCCATTTTTTTTAAAAATAATGAAGGGTTTTTTTTTTTTTTTTGAAATATAAGAAATTTGAAAAAGATTATGATACTCTCTTATAGAACACATTATTATTTACACGCTGATGGGACATGTCCAAGAGACTGGGACTTTCATAGGCATGATAAACTGTGTTATCATCCATGGCCTGTTTTAACTTTCCATACTGCTTCTGTATAGCTCACCTGTATCTTTGAGTCGTATTAGCAATTCAGCATATTGGTGACCCTGCATGTCTTGATTTCGGAAGTTTCTGCTTCTGAATTTTTAAATTTTTTTTATTTCTTATTGGTTCTTAGTTTGGCATTATGCATCTAAAATTGCACTTTGGTGACAGAATGAAATCTCAAACCTCTGTTTGTTTACTAGGACATTGTAGAGTTTTTCACGAAGTACTTGGTGAATGAGAAACTTGGCGCCATTTGCAATGCCCATGTGGTTCACGCTGATCAAAGCGAATATGGGGCAATGGATGAGAAATGCATACAACTGGCAGAACTTGCAGCCACAGCCGTTGACTTCCCCAAAACTGGCAAGCTCGTGACAATGCCCCAATCGCTCAAACCCAAAGTGTATCCAGACTTCATGGGGAAGGACGATTTCCAATCATACAAATCCAACAAGATTTTGGGTAAACTATACCGCAAGATTAAAGATGCTTCTGACGAGGCCACGTCAACATCAGAACCATTATGTGCTCCCGAAGACATACCTTATGATACAGATCTCGAGATTCCGGGGTCTGCTGATTTCATCATTGATTCCTGGAATCACAAGTGTGCATATGATGAGAAAGTGATTGCTCTTTTGGGGCAATTTAAAGTTAACACTGAGGAAGAGGTGGTGACTGGGCATGTTTGGTCAATGCCAAATTATAACAGCCGGAAGCAAGGAGAGCTGAAAGAGAAGTTAAAGCATGCTTACCATGCTCTAAAGAAGGAATTCAAGCATATTTTTGAGTACTTGGGGGAGGATTCTCAGAATCTTACAGTGGGTGAGAAGAATTCAGTGTATGAACAGAAGGCATCTGCCTGGTACCAAGTTACGTACCATCCTCGGTGGGTGAAGAAGTCCTTGGAATTGAGAGATCCGGATGGGGATGACAGAGTAACACCAATGCTTAGTTTTGCTTGGGTTCCTGCTGAATATTTGGTACGGATCAAGATCAGGCGCCAAGGCATTAGAAATCTTGATATCAGCAAGCCAATAAATTCTCTTGCGAGTTATCTGATTGATCGAATCTGATTAGGGTGAGTTGAATCAGTCTTTTTTGGCTGCAAGGCCGCTCTGCCATTTTTTCTTCTAAATTAAGTTTGTGTTTTAGTTGTTTGAAGTGTTATGTAACCCCATTTTTCTCCCAAATTAAGATGGGTTTTAGCTGTTTTTTTTGGTGCAAGGGGTCAAGGAGATGTAGTTCTGGGTCTTAATTGGTTTGCGACCACAGAAATTGTGAATTAAATATATTTCCTTCCCAAGAGTTATAGTTTGAACTGATGATGGATTTGTGCTGGTTGGAATGGATAATCTGACTTGAGGGGTTGAATTTGAGCTTTAACAGCGGCCACTAGCCGGATCAATGGTTTTATTGAGGTACTTAGAAGCCAAGCCCGACAGGTAGTTTCAGTTTTCGACAATCTGTGGTTCATAGTGCAAGACCATGTACATCCTTGTATTCTTTTTCTGCCATCTCCTGTGACTGTGAGAATGGTGAAGTCCAAATTTTTATGTGAATTCAGGATTTATTTTTCTTCTGAGTTCATAATAATGGTCTCCAAATCTTCCTGAACACAAAAAACTCTCAAGTTCTCTTAACTATTGAAGGTTTGAACAACCAATGCTCAAAACTCAAAAAGAGAATGTTGAAAACGTTGGTTTAAATTTCATGTGTTTCAATACTTTGTTGTTTAACTGTAAAATTACTTCAAGAACATCTCACAGATCATTGAACTGACCCCATTTGTTGTGTTTATTAAGGGTCATGGTCATGTAATCTATAAAGGGAGATGTTTAAAGGCAAAAACAACTCTCTCCCCCTTCTCTGTTTTTGTACATCTTTTGTTGGCGGGACTCCGATGACGGCGCCCCGACCAAATACATTTATTTTTTTGTTTAAATTTCATGTAGTTCAATACTTTGTTTGTTCAAGAAGATAGAGAATAAGAATCTACCGAAGACGAAGGAGATGTAATCTCAGTAAGTTCAGTTTAGAAAATCCTAAGTATGTCATTTTGTAGATTTTTTAAGTATTCTTGTGAAAATGGTAATGGGATGATTGAGTGCCAGTGTCAATTGCATTGACTAGTACTTCAACACTTAAAAAATCAATCCATATGGAGTTTTTGTTTTTGTTTTTTCAGAACACGACATTGAAACACTGATTTATTTTGAGATTTTTGAATGCCCGACACAGTTTTAGGGCATTGATCTTGGTTAAAAATTGCTGCAACTAGAGATCGGCCTAGAAAAGAAAAACAAAAATAATTGTTTAACCAATTGGGAATTGCGACTAGTAATTTTAAAGTCAAAGTTGATTTAACTGAAAGTCTAACCAAATAGAACTTACCAACAACCTTTAGTTTTCTCTATTTTATTATTAGTTATAATTATGAAAAAGTATGATCATTATTAGTATTATTATTTGTAATTTATAATTAATAATATAATTGTTTGCAATCAATTTTGGTGGGATTTGGGTTTAGCTATATTTTTTTTTCTTAAAATGTCTACAAAAGTCCACCAAAATTTTAAATTTAAATTCCACAACCATTTTGTTACCACTAGTTAGCGGTTAAAATCAAAAAATATTTTTATGTAAGTCAACCACTAATTAACTAAGTGTTGGCTAAGTGGTTCTTGGCTTACTCTAGAGATGGTTTGGTGGGCAGTAGGCCTTAGGGTCGATTCCCGCCAAAGAGTTCTTGAACTTATTATTTCTACCTACCGGCTGAGTTTCCACTAGTGCTTTTGGTGGGGCTAGCTTAGCGGGGTAAGTGCTACTATGGTTACACCCAAGTAGGGAAGCTACATCTAGTTGCCTCATACCCTTTTTTCTTTATCAAAAAAAAAACTAATTAATTGCAAAAAAAGGGTTGATATTAGGACCTTCAATATGAATGGAGGGCAAACCCTTTTTGGGCCTTTAAGCCCAAAGCCCATTTGTTAGGGGACTCTCCACCGATAATT
>MVGT01002433.1:72320-120244 GCA_002174775.1 Macleaya cordata
ATCCCTACACGACTGCATGTGATCTTATCTTTTAATTAAATCTAGTTTTTAAGTTTTGAAGTCCGTCGCCTATAAAAGGAGAACTCTAAGACCTAAGAAGAGGATCGAGTCTATTATCAAGTTTTTTAGTTTTCTTCAGATTTCTTGTAATCTTATGTTTTTCTTTTCTGTAAGAATCCAGTTTGTTCATCTAGTACTATGTGTAATTATCAAACTTCAAGTAGTATCAGTTGAGTGTGTAATAAAATTTCAAGTTCAGTTGATTCTGTAAGTCAAGGTTGTTATTGACAACTCCAACCCCACCGCCACCACAACTGTGGGAGCCGAGCTTGGGCGTTATAAAGTTCGGCTCGATTAATATATGCTTATAAATTAAAAATGTAGAATACATATTAAGTAATAATATATAGTTTTACTTTTTTTTTTGAAACAAATAATATATAGTTTTACTTATATAATATGCACAACTTTTTTTTTTTCAATCCTATACATCATTTATTCTTTCAAACCAATCATATTATTTATTATTTTTATTCAAACTCAACATATCATCTATTTTTTTTGAAACACAATATATCATTTTTATTTTATTTTTGAAACAAAATGAATAATTTTCTCAGTTTCAAACAATCCCAAACTTGGCCCGAAATCCAAAATTATAAAAGTGCTGAGTTTAGTCAAGGTTATCTAATTTTACTTTGGGCCAAATGGTCTAAAGTTGAGCTTAAGAATGTCAAATATATTTCACAGAATGAAAAATGTAAAAAAAGTCCCTGTAAAAAAAGTCATTATAATTTTAGTCCTTGTTTTATAAAAAAAAGCCATGACTTTTATGTCACAAAAGTAGGGACTAAATTTATAAAATAAGGACTAAACTTATAATAACCTTTTTTACAGGGACTTTTTTTTCCAAAACCCCATTTACGAACGAGTTTGAACACTTTAAGCCTCGCTCAATTAACCAATTTTACAAACCTAAGTTTTAATATCAGCCTAAAAAAACACGAGTGCTATTTTGTGCACCCCTTTAGAGGAGGGTGCACGTTCACTCCTCTTTCATTGGCTTAGCCAATAAAAATGAAGGTAACCTGCACAGTAGGTGCACAAAATTAGTCACAACACTGTAAGACGATTCGTTCAAAATCGGCCGGTCCCACCGAGAAGATGTCCTACATGGCTGTAGTATACAATCTGAAATTCCAACCATGTTCTCAGCCGTTTAACCGAACTGTCAACAGAGGGCTCCACACTACATCCGACGGTGGATACTTGTCTCTTTGAAACATCCCGTCAACTTCCCATGGCGCCATGTTAGCTAAAAGCATTTATGATCTTCACAATTTCCACTGCAAAATTCAAAGAAAAGAAGGCAAACTGACTGTGACTGTGACTGTGATGAAATCAACTGGGTATGATCAGAAAACTTTAAACCCTAGAGTGTTAAATATGAATTTGTATGTCCCTACTCAGTCAGCAGTTTTATTACAGGGTAATGCTACGTAAACACTCGATCAGGTGTTTTTATTTTAAACACCGGTCTATGAGGCCTACATAGATACACTTCAAGAGCTGAAATTTTGTGAGGTTGTTCTCCTCACTATGGGCAACATCCTCACAGAAAATCAGCCCATTCTAAAATTTGTAGGGTGTTGCCCATGGTGAGGAGAACAACCTTATAAAATTTTAGCTCTTGAAGTATATCTATGTGGGCCCCATAGGCCGGTGTTTAAAATAAAAACACCCGATCCAGTGTTTACATAGCATTACCCTTTATTACAAGCAATAAAGTTTTTTGGCTCATCCATCTTACAAAACAAATGCCAGATATTTATGTGGCAGGGTAGGACCCACTACTTCCCCCCCCCCAACCAAAAAGTATTTTGATGGATTTCCAAGTTATGTGGCAGTGGGACCCACCATGCCACATAAGCATCAGGCATTTGTTTTGTAATATGGGAGGGCCAAACAGCATCGCTGTTATTACAAGGCACAGAGTGACAGTGACAATTGAAATGACAAAAAAAAATAAAATAAAAACAAAAAACTTCCCGCCATTTTCTCTCTCTTCTTCTAAACTTCCTCGAGAACATAAAACCAAAAAGTATTTTGATGGATTTCCAAGTTATGTGGCAGTGGGACCCACCATGCCACATAAGCATCAGGCATTTGTTTTGTAATATAGGAGGGCCAAACAGCATCGCTGTTATTACAAGGCACAGAGTGACAGTGACAATTGAAATGACAAAAAAAAAAATAAAATAAAAACAAAAAACTTCCCGCCATTTTCTCTCTCTTCTTCTAAACTTCCTCGAGAACATAACACCAAAAACAACTTAATTCACTATTCTTCTATCCTTATTTCCATTTCTTGAATAATTTATAGATGTGTTTTTACGTATTTATCTCTCTCACTGTTTTCTCTCACTAAAACTTCATTGGCTCTGGAGACGATGATCAGTTCCCTTATGGGGATATAAACTAGGTTAGTAGGGTTTAGTTGTTTCTTTCATTCTTTCTTGTTGTTTATGAATCTTGCTTGGGTATGTTAAAAATTTTGGGTTTTGGTAGGATTTATGTTAAATGATGTTTCTTTAGCTTAGATGAAAAATCGCTTGTTAGATTGAGGGAATTTCTTAACCATCAAAAGATTTAAGAAATTATCGATCAAAACAAGAAAAGAAAAGATTCAAGTATTTTGATAGTTTAGTGAGAAATTAATGGTAATAAGACAATTTCTTTTTTTCGGAGTAATTAGGGTTTTTTTTTGCCTTTCAGAAGAGAATGATCGAGTAAGATTTCTTCTCTCCATTAGAGCGTTTTCTTGTGTTTAGAATTTGGGCTCTTCGATTGGGGTTTCACAACTTGGGTCGAATTGAAGATTTTGATCTGATTTTGATGTTTATGTCTGTATTCCTTAATTGTGTGGCTATTTCTGGCAGAAAAAGAATATAATTTTGCTAATTGGCAATATTTTGAGTTTTGCTTTGTAAATGCTTTTTCAGTAAATGAGGTTGAGCGTGGAGTTTAGAGTATGATATTTGAAGTAGTTGTAGTAGTACTTTTGAGTTTTGATTTCAAAATGCTTTTTTAGTTGCAGTAGATCATTTGGATCTGATTTTTTGGTTAGTGTTTTGCCCCTCCTCAATCCTCAATTTTAAATGTCTGATAGAGTTTAATTTGGTTTATGTTCCCATTTTGGATGTACAGGTTATGAGATTAGGCTTGTAGTGATCTTCTCTGTTTTCAGTCGACCTACAGCGCTGCAGAATACTAGTAATTTTTTAGCCTTGGGGAGTTCGATTTTGAGAACATTTGCAAGTGAAATGGGGTCATTGGAAAGTGAAAAGGATAGGAAGGAGATGATCATTACTCAGGTAAGCCTTGGTGGATTTGACAAACATGTTACAGCCACAGAGCTCACAATTTTTTAGAAAATGAAATTGGATTAATTTGGAGGTGTAGATTGAAGAATTCGCGGACACCACCTGATTCCTATCCTAATTTTGATGTCATGAACATCAGGGACATCCAACGAAAAGCTGATGATGAGAAGGTGGAACCCCATGCATTCGTGCATTTTGCATCTCCTGATTCTGAAACCAGGATACTAAATGCCGCAGTGTGTGGGAAGCTCATTTTGAATGGGAACCTGCTGAAGGTGAATCTGGGACCTGAGAATTCATTCCACATTAATCAGAGGCGGAGAGTAACAAACCCCTTTAAGTTCTCCTATGTCCATGTTGAGATTGGTACAATGGTTAGTCGGGATGAGTTCTTCATTGGTTGGAATGGACCCTCTTCTGGTGTTGATTTTGTCATTTATCCCTTTGATGGCTCCTGCAAAATTCATTTTACTAAGGAGACTGCTTTCTCTATTAAAGACACGACCAATCATGATGTTATAAAATGTGATTTCAAAGTGGAGTTCTTTGTGAGGGAGATAACTGAGGTAAAAAAGTACAAGGATATATCTTCACTGATACTGGTGTTGCAGCTGGCATATTCTCCTTTTCTCTTTTATAGAACTGCCGATGATGACATTCATGTCTCTGTTCCATTTGATTTGTTGGATGATGAGGATCCTTGGATCCGAACCACTGACTTTACACCTGGTGGGGTGATTGGAAAGTGCAGTTTTTATAGGATCTCTGTGCCACCACGTTTTGGTTCAAGATTGGATAAGGCCATAAGCTATCTGAAAGAATGGAGAATCCCAAATGATTGTCCTAGGCAACAACTCAGGGTTCGAGAAGAACCTGATTTTGGGACACCCATGTCAGATTCTTTCTTCTGCATTCAGTTTAAGGAAGGAATAAGCTTTGAAATACTGTTCTTAGTGAATTCAGTAGTGCATAAGGGTGTTTTTAATATTCACCAGTTGTCGGACATGTTATTTGGGTTGCTTGGAAGCCAGATGAGGGAGGTGAATGTTGCAGCTCCAAAGCACATCTACTGTTACAAGCGTCCTGTGTTTGACGCTTTCAATAGTTTGAAGTTGGTGCAAGAATGGTTACTTAGGAACCCTAAATTAATCAAGAGCTGTAAGGGTCATGATGATAATGTTGAAGTGAGGAGATTGATAATTACCCCGACTAAAGCATACTGTCTTCCACCAGAGGTAGAGCTTTCCAATAGGTTCTCAGACAATACAAAGAAGTTGCAGACAGGTACTTAAGGGTTACATTCATGGATGAAGGTTTGCAGCAGCTCAATTCTAAATGTTCTCTCCTATTATGTTGCTCCCATTGTGAGGGACATCACAAACAATTCCTATCCCCAGAAAACAGCAGTGTATAAAAGGGTGAAGACAATTGTGAAAGATGGTTTTTACTTGTGGTTGGAAGTATTCCTTTCTGGCTTTCTCATCTAATCAGTTAAGAGATCAATCTGCCTGGTTTTTCGCGGAAGGAGAGAAGATCAAAGTAAGTTATATTAAGAGCTGGATGGGAAAGTTCAATGACAGAAATGTGGCGAAGTGTGCGGCTCAGATGGGGCAGTGCTTCTCATCCACCTATGCCACGGTGGAGGTTCCATCAAACCAGATCAATTCAGGGCTTCCAGATATTGAGAGAAATGGTTTTGTTTTCTCGGATGGGATTGGCATGCTAACTCCTGACCTTTCAAAGGAAGTTGCAGAGAAATTGCAGTTGGGTGCGAACCCATCTTGTGCCTATCAAATCAGGTTTGCGGGATGCAAGGGGGTTATAGCTTGTTGGGAGGGAAAAGATGACGGGATTCGCCTCTCTCTGAGACCAAGCATGATCAAGTTTCAGTCTACCCACAGTATCCTCGAAATTGTATCATGGACCAGGTTCCAGCCAGGGTTTTTAAACAGGCAAATAATTACTCTGCTTTCATCCTTGGGTGTTCCAGATAACGTGTTCTTGAAAATGCAAGATTCCATGGTTTGTAAATTAGACCAAATACTCGAGAACACTGATGTTACTTTTGAAGTTCTTACCTCGTCATGTGCTGAGCAAGGGAATACTGCAGCAATGATGCTGAGTACTGGTTTTAAGCCTCAAACAGAGCCGCACCTGAGAGGAATGCTCATTTCAATAAGAGCCGCCCAGTTGAGGGATCTGCTGGCCAAAGCTAGGATCTTTGTTCCTTCAGGAAGGTGGTTGATGGGGTGCTTGGATGAGCTGGGAGTCCTTGAAAATGGACAGTGCTTTATCCAATCATCAACTCCTTCATTGGAGAACTGTTTTTCCCAGCATGGTATTGGATTTTCTGAGACCAAGAGGAATCTACAAGTAATCAAAGGCACTGTGGTAATAGCTAAGGATCCCTGTCATCACCCAGGAGACATTCGGATCCTGGAAGCTGTTGATGCCCCTGGCTTGCACCATCTTGTTGACTGTCTGGTTTTCCCTCAAAAGGGAGAAAGGCCACATTCAAATGAAGCATCAGGAAGTGACCTTGATGGGGATCTTTACTTTTCGACATGGGATGCGAGTCTTATACCTCCAAGCAAGAGGAGCTGGATACCAATGGATTATACCCCTGCTGAAGTAAAAAAACTGCCGCGTTCTGTCACTCATGCGGTAAACATCTAATCTGCTTGAATATCTTACTGCTGTTTTTTTTTTCTTTATTTTTTAACAAGATTTTTTAGACTAAGCAAATAATGAACCTTCACTTGATTTTTAGACGGAATATATAGTCCGGTTAAAACGAATGAATTATTTTGTATGAGCTTGTTGATTATTGACCCCTTTTTCTTTCCGATTTTATTTTTGCCATAATATTCATGTATTACTATGTCCACCACACGTTTGACGTCCACCTAGCACCTTTTGCATTCATGTGGCCCACATGCGGCAGACTTCTTTGTGTTGTTGTAAGTATGAGAGCTGTATGTTTAGAAATAAGTTGTATAGGCGATTTAGATTAGACTGATATTTTCTGTATTGAATGCGTATCTTAGGAGAGAAACAACCAATAGCTCTACTTTTTGGCTTAGGAGATCTCGTATATAGAGTTCATTGTGGACCTTGTGCTTGGTTCGTCAATGTACTCTATAGGTGACCCTGCATGGAGTGTTCCTACTTTTTGTTTTTTTACTTATCCAATATTTTATACTTGCTCAGCAAATTATCTCTTCTGTCTGTTTCTGATTGAGTCTCAAAACTTGAGCATGTATCGCTTCTAATTTCACATCACTCTTTTAAAAATGTCATGATTTTTGAAAGTTTTCATTTGTGATCTTTTTGGCTCTTGTATTGGCTTTACAGCATCTAGAATTGCAGTTTGGTGACAGAATGAAATCTCATACCTCTTATTTGTTTGTTTAATAGGATATAGCTGAGTTTTTCACTAGGAACATGGTGAACGAGAAACTTGGCACCATCTGCAATGCCCATGTGGTTCATGCTGATCAAAGCAAATACGGAGCAATGAATGAGAAATGCATTAAATTGGCGGAACTTGCTGCTATAGCCGTTGACTTCCCAAAAAATGGCATATACGTGACCATGCCCCCCTCACTCAAACCCAAATTATACCCAGACTTCATGGGGAAGGACGACTTCCAATCATACAAGTCCAACAAGATTTTGGGCAAACTATACCGCAAGATTAAAGATGCTTCTGATAAGGACACATCATCTTTAGAGCCATTATGTGCACCCGAAGACATACCTTATGTTACAGATCTCGAGATTCCGGGGTCTGCTGATTTCATCCTCTATGCCTGGAATCACAAGTGTGCATATGATGGACAATTGCATGCTCTTTTGGGGCAATTTTAAGTGAACACTGAGGAAGAGGTGGTGACTGGGCATGTTTGGTTTATGCAAAAATATAACAGCAGGAAGCAAGGAGAGCTGAAAGAGAAATTAAAGCATGCTTACAATGCTTTAACGATGGAATTCTGCATATTTTTGAGAACTTGGGGGAGGATTTTGAGAATCATACTGTGGATGAGAAGAATTCAGTGTATGAACAGAAGGCATCTGCCTGGTACCAAGTTACGTACAATCCCCGGTGGGTGAAAAAGTCCATTCAATTGAGAAATCCAGATGGGGATGATGGAGTAAAGCCAATGCTTAGCTTTGCTTGGGTTCCTGTTGAATATTTGACACGGATCATGATCAGGCGCCAGGGCATTAGAAATCTTGACATTCACAAGCCAATAAATTCTCTTGCGAGTTACCTGGTTGATCGAATATGACTATGGTGAGTCAATCAGAGTATTTTTTGCTGCAAGGCCGCTCTGCCATTTTTTCTCCCAAGTTAAGTTGCTATGTCAAGTGTTTATAACCCCATTTTTGCCTAAGTTAAGTTGGTTTTTTGCTGTTTTTTGCTGCTTGGTCGCTCCGTGCACTTTGTACCGGTCTCCATGTACTTGGTTAAGTCACATCTTGCTGAGAGAAAGAGAAGTAGTTCAGTAGTTGCTTTTTGTTGAAATGTGGCATGTCGAGCTTTTTTGTACAGATATACAAGGGGTTGAGGAGACACTTCTGGGTCTTCATTGAATTTTGACCAAATGAAATTTATCTTCTTCTCAAGAGTTCTGGCTTGAACTGATTATGCTTTTGTGTTGGACCTCTTACCGAGCCAGATCAATGATTCCATTGAAGTACTTGAGAAGCCAGTGAGGTGAGTTTTTTTTTTTTTTTTGACCACGTGTGAGATGACTAGTGTAAGACCATGTACATCCTTATATTCCTTTCGAAATTCAATTTTAGATGCCCTTACATCCAGCATTGTTGATCAAATATTTCCCGAACTACAAAAACTCTCAAAAGTTCTCTAGGTTATGAATGTTTGAACAACCAATGTTCAAAAGGGAATGTTTGAACTTTAAACAGATCGTTTCTAGGCAAAACCATTTTTTTTTGTAGGTCCAACAGTTCAACATAAAATTAGAAAAACCCACTCTAGATCTTTTTCTTTTGAATTTTAATTCTAGAGGATCCAGACAATTTGAAAGTCTAAACGTTTCCTTTGCCGTTTCATGACTTTGGTTACAAACAACTGAAAAAAAAAAAGGCCTGAAACAAATTAATCATCTCCTTTCATTGAAATACTTTCTGAAAATGTCCACAAAAGATAAATGGAACTATAACTTCAGAGAGGCAAGGAACTATACTATCTCTGCTAACCGGTCTCAAAGAGGGTAATCCTTGATTTTCGCCTCACAATTCTTAACAAAGGTTTATTATACAACTTAATGCTTCACATGATAAAATAATAGACATAAGCACAATTTACAAACTTTGGCCATGATAGAAAATGTCAAGAGAAGATAAAAGATGACGACATGAGAAACAAACTGTTGGGTTACAATTTAACATCTCCAGAATTAGCAGAGTTGGCACGAGAAGCTTCATTATTCTTAGAACTCAGTAGGAGGTTTCAACCTTATCAGTCTTCTGATTCTATCTTTGTCTGTATTCTCCAGCATCCCCTACATAGAGATTAGATGAAAATTGACATAAACCAATTAGAATAAAAAAAAATTCTCCAATACCAAAAGGAAGAAACTTGACTGGTCTCGCTGAGACTACTCTTACAAAGCAGCAAAATTAGCTAGTGATGTAGAGCAGGATATGCGTGTGATCTACTTAGCTCCTTTTTTTAGACGAAACATAAGAATTTGTTGCGATTTAAAATAATCGTACTGCATGGTATTTGAAATTCATAATGGAGAGTCCCTTTAAGCGTCGAGTACCAATATCAATACCATATCATGTTGATACAGGTAGTGTAGGTATTGCCAGGAATCCCATAATCTAATTGGTATCGGTGGTAGACGGACAGAGAGTTCCAATTGAACAAAATTCTATTTATGCATAAGCTTACCTTCCAGACGATTTCATCCAGACACAAGCATATTTTTCCATACTTATCAAGAAATAGACGCTCGGTTGGAATTTTTCCACATGCATCCTTCACCGCCGAGGTTATAACAAAGATCACTTCTGACACTTGAGACAAACAAAACAAAAACCAAAATTAATAAATGAACAAAGTATATCTATGAATGAACAATACTTTCAGGAGGACATGGAGAAGATGTATATGCTGCTGAAATACAGAATACACGTATGCAGGAGGGCGGAGAGGAATCAATCTCTCCTAGTTTGGAATGTCAAGGCAAAACCTAAATCAGGGTGGTTAATTGCATAATTTTTGGACTGCCAAAAATAATAAGCTGTACTAAGATAACATATCTAGAGATCAAATGGTTTAACAGACATACAAATCCACCCTGCATGTGTGTCAAGTTTCAAGCAGTTGCAGGCATATAGCTCATTTGGATCCTGACATTCCCCTAATTAAAGAGAACTAAGCCAGATGGACTTACAAGCAAGTTCATCATACTCGTCCTTGCCGACAACGTAGATGCATACATCTCCAAGCACTGTGTAAACGATATAAACTGACCTACAAGATACAAAAAAGGTTAAGCTGCTTTCTATCTACAAACAACTATTAGATTATAGAAATTGTGTAAAACTCTAAAAATCAACAAAACTTGTTCAGGAATAGAGCTAATAACTTCAATGCTTTCAGGTGGATCCCTGAAAATTTGGATTTCATCTTGATGAAGCCACAGACCAAGAATCGTGTCAACTAGGTAATTCCACCTGCTATATGTGAGGATATTTGTTTTTTGAGCCTGGACCAAACTTTGATAAACGTTTTTCTTCACGAACCTATTCGAAGACTAAGGATCTATTTTGTTACTTAGCAAAAGTTTTGACTTTTGATGTAACAAGGAAACATTAAAAACTAAAAAGGTCTGTTTCCAAAAGAATTTCTGAGAACTTACAGAGCCAAAATGTAGACCCATGGGTCCAAGAGAGGCTGATTGCTGCCACATGGAAAAAATCTACTCGTGGTACTTAGGCTACCAAAGCACTAATGACAACACATGCAAAATTGAAATTCTGAATGAAAGAAAGTACATATTTATACATACTTGTGTGAAGCAACAAATAGCTCTTCATTTTTGGCACCTTTGAGATTTTCTGCTCCTAGCTTAACTAAGAAAGACCGCCAATGCAATCGCTCCTCTGCTGGAACCCCATGAAAGCTGCAAAAATAACAAAACTGGTGTTAAGAATGAAATAGATAACGATAAGCACCATCTTTAAATAGTGTGTGTATCAACCAAGCTTTTGATCTTGAGTTGATTGATTATTAAAAACACTAAAACGTTCAGATTTATGGGAATGAGTTACAGCTACATGCTTACACATAGAATCATGAACAACCTATTTGAATGATAAGGCCAACTTTCCATCTAATACTTGGTTTTTACTATTAGAATTTTTCTTAAACCACAACCAAAGCTCTTCAACTAAGTTATTATGACTGAAGGAATCTTGTTTTGGAGCGGCTCAAAAATAATTTAGTGCAAAACAATAATGGAAATATACAGAAGAAAAGCAAAAAAAACTGGGTCCAATGATTGGACTTGCCGCCACAAGATCAACCCTCCGCGCGTCTCCAAAATGGACCCCCCCCCCAAACAAACTCTTCAAATTTCAGACCCCTAGACCCCTCCATACCCAAGCTCCAATGGCAGACAACTACTTTGAACCAAATCAATAACTCCATAAATCAAAGAGTGTCATGTACCAAAAAGCTTCGTGCAACGCCTAGGTGACACGGGATTATTGGAAATAAAGAAAATTTCAGAATTTCCTTGAACTTGTGAAGTAAAGTATAGAACTTTGAGTATCCGAATCAATGGTTTAGAAGTCATCGCATGCTTCTCAAAGATAGTCGAAGCCTCAAACAGAGAGCGAGATATAATTAAGTGTAAATGCAATGCTAAAAAGCCTTAAATTTTTTATGCAAGGTTCACTTAACCCACACGCCTACTTGCCTTTGTCATCACCTGGAAGCACCTTACACTACATTATCAAGAGGTTCCCACCTCCATGGCAAAAAGAAAACACAATTGCAACTCCATGGGATGACTTGTTCTTGCAAAATTCGCTAACCCACAATCATGCTCCGCACTGCTAAACCCTAGAAGGATTGCAATTGGGAGGTCCAAAGTTTTGTATGATCTAACAATTCAACCTCAAAATAAATTACCGCGAATCAAGGCAATCCACTGTTCTAATTTCACCAATAAAAACCACGACGATCAGAGAGATAGAGATAAATATATATAGAGAGAGATCAAATTAAAAAAATTGGGTTCTATAAATTTCTACAACACGTTCACCACAATTCAAAAAAATTACAGAAATCATACATATACTATAGAATTCAAGATCTCAACTTAAGAGGTCATTTTACTGTATTACACGGATACATTTCTGTGAAACTTAATTTAAAGATAAAATACAGATGAACTTAAAAATCCAACACTTAAAAGCTGAATAATTTAGATGAAATAAAGAGGAAGAAACCCTAGAATCAAAGAGATCTATCAACCAAAGATCGTTTAAGGAAGAGAAATAAAATCAACGGCGGAGATCTAGCATACCGTTCTACGAGGATGTTGCCTTCGGAGTTGGAGAAGAGAACTGCTAGCAACATTTTTTTTTTCCGGTTTGCTCCTCTCTCTTTCTCTCTCTCTATCTCTCTCTCTCTCTCTGGTGGGAAGCTAGATTTGTTGGGTCTATGGTTCCTGGTTGCGTAATTTTACCGTTAATACCCCTAGACGTCAGTATTTTAAGAGCAACTCAGAGTCAGTGGCATCCCTCAAATCTATATTCATTCCACAAATCATCAAATTTGATTGCTTGAGGGCAAGTGCCATGGGAAACTCTTATTTAAGTTGTTTGGGGTAGGAGTTTAAGGGTTTAAGGGAGGGCATGTGCCATAGAAAAACAAGTGGGGACGACAAAGATAGTGCCATAAAACGGCACAATACTTATTAGCTTACTTTATTTCTCCACCAATATAAAAAAAAAGCTACTTTAATTTTAATAATATTTTATAACTTCATTTGAAAATAAAATATTAAATTGATAGTTTTGATATGGCAGAGAGTGTGCCGTACGGCACAATCTCTGCTATACGACACAAAGTGTGCCGAATGGCACAAATTGTGCCGCACGGCACACTCTCTGTCTCCTCCCTCAAACCCCTTACTCAGGTCCCAAATCTAGGACCGGAGGGGAGGGATTTGGTTGTTTATGGTGTCCATGGTACTTGCTTAAACCTCAAAAAATACTTTTTTTGCTTGTTTAAGGTATCCATAACACTTGCCCTGAGGGAGGGCTGACCAGTGGAAAATTGAGGATTGAAACCTCAAATTCAAATTTTAAAGATGGACCGAGCTTTGGTCGATGGACGGTCCATCTACCAGTAGACTATCCATCGATGGGAAGAGGGGAAGATGAGGGAAATGAGAGAGTTAGTGAAAATTGTTGTTGATTGAAGGAATGTCCACCGACTGGAGGAAAGTCCTACTCCGTGCTATTAAGGAATCCACAAATTAGTGGCTGAGGAGTCCAGTCTAGATTTGGGTGTTTGAGGTATCCAATAGACTTTGGGTGATTATTTTTTACCTCTAACTAGTGCGAAGTCCATAAAAAATGTTCTTTGTGTATAACCACTAACTAGTGGCAACTAGTGAAAAATCTTTAATTAAAGGGTTCAAGTCCATTAAGTGGTAGTAAGTGGTTTGAGATCACTTACTATCACTTTTAGAGGGTGATTTTTTGTTTCTAAGCCCATAAAAAATGTTCTTTGTTTCTAACCACTAACTAGCTAGTAACCACTTTTAGACGGTGATTTTTTTTTTTGGCTTCTAACTAGTAGCAAGCCCATAAAAAATATTTTTTGTTTCTAACTACTAACTAGCTAGTAATTACTTTTAGAGGGTGATTTTTTTTTTTTTGCCTCTAACTGGTACCAAGCCCATAAAAAAATATTCTTTATTTCTAACTACTAACTAGCTAGTAACCACTTTTAGAGGGTGATTTTTTTTTTGCCTCTAACTAGTAGCAAGCCCATTAAAAGGCTCCAAGCCCATTAAGTAGTAGTAAGTGGTTTGAGATCTCTTACTACTACTTAATGAGTTAGAAACTCAAAAATAAAAGTTTCTTCTTACTATCACTAGTTAATAGTTAGAAATAAAGAATATTTTTTATGGGTCTCCCACTAATAGAGACAAAAAAAAAAAAAAAATCACCCTTGCTCCCATTTTCCTCTAACTAGCCATTCTCCACTACCACTATTTCTTTATGGATTTTGTTAACATGTGCCCTAAGGGCACATGATAAGTTTTTAAGTTTTGTGTTTCCTTTAGTTTCTTAAGGTTGTCCAAATGGGCTGATTTTTGGATATGTATATTATTTATACTATTTGGACCATATCTAAAAAAATCAGCTCAATCGGAGACTTCTAGCACCCTCTAGCACCACAAACACTTAATTTAAACTTTAATAGTGTGAATGAACGGCTTACATTTAAAGTGATTTGTTTGGAGGGTTAGATATTTCTGATTGAGCTGATTTTTTGTGGACATCTTATAAATAATAATAATATTATGTCTACAAAAATTCAACTAATTTGAAGACTTCGAACTTGTAAAAAAACTCCTTCGAAAACAACCTTATCGTGTGCCCTAAGGGCACACGTTAACAAGACCCTTTCTTTATTTACACCCCTCTCTTCCGTACACCCCGTTTACATTCATCTTGATATAGACATTTTCACTCAATGAGTACCTAATGAGTGATATGTCGTCACAAGTCGATCAAAAGTCAAAAAGTTAGGGAATAGATTCCAATTGCCATAATAGGTCAAATTTTTTAATGTAATAGAACAACCAAATTTCAATTTTTTTTTTTTTTTGGAAAATATCTCCTTGACGTGCATTGAATTGATACAGTACCACCGCCTAACCTCTAACAACTACATAGTACTCTATCAATAATTATTGAAATCATCTTCAACTTTAATTTCCATCTTTTTTCCTTTTGTACTTCTAGTTGATTATTATTGTCAATCGTCTTGAACTAAAAATTTGTTGTTTAGGGGAAGATCAATTTGTCAACTACGTCAGCAAGGTTGTTAATCAATTTTTCATTTCAGATCGAAATTGTGGCTTGATTCACTAATTAATCCTTGCATGAACTTCAAACGACATGACCACAAAACCCTAATCCCAAGCAAGATTAACATCAAATTAAGAACAATCAAAGTAATAAGTCGATCGATCACCACAGAAAACTAAATCCCAGGAAAAGAAAGAAAAGAAAAACACAATTAAACTAGGGATTAATTAACATACTTAATCCATTTATTTGCCAGCTTCTTGAGAGGTAATAACATTTTATTTTTACATAAACAATTATTAACTCTTATGGATACTTATAAATTAATTAACTATAATTAGGTTCTAACATTTATATTCTTCATTACAAGGAACCCTAGCAAGCTAGCATCTTCAAGTTAACGTATTAATTAACCAAACACACATACAGTGATAGATTAACATCCTGATCAAGCTCCTCTTAATTCCCTTTACGAAACTCAATGCATCAAAATGATGTGGATGAAGGACTCGAACAATTCCTGCCTAGGAGCTCTTCTATCATTTGTAATGCAATTCTATCCTCTTCACTCATCTCATTTTCAACATCAGTTTGACTAGTAGTAGTACCCGCCGAGTTCTCTAACGAAACTGGTTCATCCGATGCTTGTACATTTTTCTTTCCCAGCTCAACTGTCATGACCCAATTCGATTCCGAATGAGCCCCAGCGCGCTTCTGCCAGACGCCAATATGGGAATTCTCAGTATCGAGCCTAAGGCAAGTGAGAGAAGGTGATAAGGCCTTACAACATCGCCGAAGTTTCGCACTAAGGATTGTTGAGAGTTGAGTTGATGATTGGGATGAGGCCTCATCACTTGTACTCTTATTTGGGTCCGAGTCTGTGGTCTTTATTATAGGGAAGTTGGTTTTGGCATTTCGACCGCTCATCAAAATAGCCGCCTCATCGTATGCTCGAGCCGCCTCCTCTGCGGTGCCAAAAGTTCCTAACCATACCCTTCTTTTCCTATATATAACTCAAATATACACAAAGATCGATATTCATACATCAAATATGAGAAACTAACACCCAAGTACAAAAATAAACTTGACCTTTTACAACGGTTTAATTAAGACCGTTGTTAAAGGTTTTCCACGACGGTTTATAATGTTGAACCGTTGTTAATTGTTCAAATCAACAACAGGCCTTAGTTCAGGGGAAGAACCGTGGTTTAAAATCCAACGAACAACAGTTAATTCGCCACTGGAATTGTTGTTTGTTTGAATCAAGAACGTTTCGCGGTTTTAAATCATGAAGTATATATATATATGAGTTATAATTATGGTTAATTTATGGAGAGCTTACAGTAATGGGTGACGAATTTCTGAGACCCATGAACCCCAATGTCGTTGCCTGACACCTCTGAACTTCTTATCTGCAGATTGTACCATTTCTGAAGGACTAATTCTGAGTCGATTTGTTGAAGATAGATATATTAAAACTTGGTGGAGAGAGAGAGAGAGGGTTCACATAGAGTTTAAGGAAGGCCGGGCAGAGAGAATATATCGTCGGTGCACTAAAGTTGTTTTTGTACTAAAAATTGATCGAGTTGTGATTGCATGGTGCATGGATGCATTATTAAATCAACCATGGTTCCCCCACGTGTCAATTAATTATTTGATATCAGTATATAAGTTTATACCAATGGTTCAAATTTTTGGGTAGTATATTGACCAGTCAGAACTCGACACAAAGCCAAAAAGTACCCGCACAGCCTCACCAATGAAATGATCGACTTACTCGTCAACATATGACTGTTGTTATTGACACTTAAGTTTTTTATAGGTTGTGCCCTATGTTTGTTTAATTTTATCTTAGTCAATTTAATATAAACATAATTTTTATTGTGGTGGCTTTTCTTTTTATTTTTTTGAAACTATTTTTTAACCCATTAACAATAAGAAAAGAATTTATGAGGGTCGTAGTTTTGACGATCTTGTGGTAATTAAGGTGGGATACAGTGATAAATATGTAAGTTTTTTTTCACTATAACTTTCTTGTATCCTACAGGTATCTCCTTGGTACCTGCTTTTTATTAATCAATAAAATCTTATACTTTTTCCTTAAAAAAAAAAAAAGAAAAAAATTTATTAGGACTTAAAAAGTTAGGTTAAAAAGATAAAGTGAGAAAATAATCGACTCCACATTCAACGGATTCATTCGCTCCATCATCAACGAACTTTTCGTTGTTGATTCGGCCTCAAGCATTCTTGCATTTAGAACTATATATTCTGAACACGCCTCCTCATGTGTGACGATATTTTGAACCTAATACGTGGAATTCTATTAGGTGACATAAGTGTGGAGATTAGGTATATCACGTGTGAGTCTGCTCTGACACTATATTTAGTTTGTGGGCTCCAACTCACAACCAATTGATAATGAGTGGATCAAGCGAGTGGCCCATAATCTTTATATATTGAGTTTGCAAGGCTTTCATATCCTAATGTGAAACTACCCTCAACATTTATATAAAGCGCGATATGGTTGCTCTAGTAATGATGTGGAGGCGATGCGAATATTTTGGTGGCAACAATCCTTTATAGGTGTAGCTACCAGTGCATGAGTCTAGCCCGCCTACTATATAATAAAAAATTAACGAAAAAAAGAAGGGGATTTTGGCCAAAAACCCCTACTTGAAGAATATTTTAGGATTTAGCCCAACAAACGTTTTCTTTTAGTCTAAGGCCCCCTGGGGATTTTAGTGAAACCCTCATGTGTGTAATTTATAGACCGAGGGTTTCAGTGAAACCCTTTCAGTCAGTTACCCAGAGGCTTTAGACTAAATGAAAACGTTTGTGGGCTAAATCCTAAAATGCGTTTCAAGTAGGGGTGTCAACGGGTCGGTTCCGGATCGGAACCTAAAGGTTCCAGATCCGGTCCCGTTTATAAGAAGCGGTTCCGGATCCTTTCGGTTCCGGTTCCGGAACCTCAATTGGTGGTTCCGGATCCGGTACCGCTAGGATCCGCGGGTACCCGATACCCGTTTTAAATTATTGTTTTTTATTTTTTTTCACACAAAACCTATTTGTATTTTGTATTTTCGTATTTTATTCAATTATAAAATTTATTTTATTATAAAATTTATTAAATAATAGTCATTGGTTTCTTTTTTTAATTAAAAAAAATTAAAAAAAATTAAAAAATTGTTATATAATAGTAAATTAAACTATAAAATTATAGAATTTATACGGAACCGGGTACCCGCGGGTACCCGTTGGGTGGATCCGAAATGGATCCGAAAAATTTCGGATCCAAAACGGGTAGATCCGAAATGGATCCGAAATTTATCGGATCCACAAAGTGAGGTCCCGGAACCGCAAAAAACGGTTCCGGTACCGGTTCGGTTCTGGATTTTTGGGTACCAATTGACACCCCTAGTTTCAAGTAGGAGTTTTTAGCTAATTTTCTCAAAAAAGAATAAAAATAAATTGAAATTAGATTTTTCATATATATATATATACATTCACGAGTGTCGTATCATTTTCCCATCTAATTGATGAGAGAAAAAGTGTAGCAGTTGTGATCTAAAAAGTATTGAAGTTCACAACTTTTTTTTGAAAGGATTGAAGTTCACAACTTTGAGAGAGAAGCGCCCAAACACTTAATATTTATTGGCATTTAAGAACTTGGTGAGAATATTAACCAATCGTTATCCTCTCATTAATTATTTGTACCAAGAGACTTGTATAAAAAGCTTAGGATCACATGTATACGATCTAAATGCTGATTTTTTATGATGAAGATCTAAATAGTGAATCTCATATCTTTACAAAAAATCAATCAATTCTAAATCTTCTAACTCCATTAAAACTCGATTAATTAGAAATCAATGACCTTTTTTTGAACGTTTGCAATTCCTTACTGTTGATTTCTAATCATCAACTTTTAGTGGTGTTAGAAGTTTTAGAATATGTTAATTTTTTGTGAGGATATTAAGTACACCATGTAGATCATTATCACAAAAAATCAACTCTTAAATTGTATCTATGTGGACCTCAGACAGCTTAAAAATCTGACTTCTTGTAATTAAGTTTTTGTACAAGTAGCATTACTCAAATAAAAAAATAAAAAAATTAAGAGAGGTTTTTGATAATTATTTTATTAGGTGTATTAATCGTCGATTAATTTATTAGAGGTCGTGACCTTTTACTCAATTTCCATTATCACTAATCCTCTTGTGAAACAAAAATCCCTTCAAAAAGTATTAAAACATACATGGGCTATCTCAAAAAGTAGTTATATTAAATTTTTTTAAAAATAATTAACCACTAATTAATTTGACATGTTACAGTGGCCTGCATGTGTTGCACTAGTTCTCTTGGGATGGGGCATTACTACAGGGACACCAGATTTTGACACTAAAGATTACAAATTCCTACAGAATTTGCTACCACTCAAGCATCCAACGGTCAAAGTGATTTGCATCTCCTCGTATTTCGCATCCCATCCTAAAGTGTTATGAATCTCACCGTGAAATGTGCCTGCTGTAGTAAATTCGGTAGGGATTTCGGTAGCCCTAGCACTACCGTTATTTTATTGATTGGAAACCAATTATAATAATTGCTGAAAAAACATTAATTCTATTTCAGCCCCTCATACCACTTTTAAAAAGCAGATGTAATATTTTGATGTTAAATTCTGGTGTTATTCTAGCAATCTAGCTCTTTACTGTTTAAGTACAACTTTTTTTTTTCTTTGAGGTCTAGGGTATCCGGGTCTCGTAGAGACCCCGACTAGTCCCTAGGGTTTAAGTACAACCTATTAGTTAGGGTAGTTTTGGTTCTTTCACTTTCACATGAAGTCATATATGGGGGACATGCATACTGATGAGACTTGAGAGATAGAGATGAGGGCAGTTGCGTTGAGGCAAAAATCAATTAACTGGATGCTGGTTGACTAGTCAAAATGATCAATGACTGCAAAGTTAACCCTAATACAATAACAAGCAGGGACGGAAGCAGGTAAGGGCTTGGGTGGGCTTCAGCCCGGGTCAAATTTTTTAATTTTTTTTATGTATAGAGTGGTGGTCCAATTTTGGAGCTATTCTAGTAAGTAGCCCGGGTGACTTTTCTAAGAAGCCCATGTATAACAAACTGTATATAGTGGGTGGTCCTCTTCAATAAAGAAATCATAATAAAGCCCCCTCACTTATAGGTTTGTTCATAGTTACCCACAAGTTCCTCCTTATTACCTCCTAATTTAATTTTTCATTTAATTGGGGACTCTCTTTACAAAAATAATTAACTTATATTAGTGAATATCATGTTTATTTTAATTAATTTCAAAAACTGATTTATGAAATAACAATAATATTTATATAGAATTTGGGGTTTCAGACTCTTATATATTAAGGTTTCATGTCTTTTCATTAATTGATATATGCTAGCTTCTTAAATCTTTTAATTATCATAAAAAATTCTCTAATTGTTTCTAAAAAATTGTAATGGGTACCCAATGAGATAACATGTTAATTTGTAGTATAAATTGCTGAATTGTTTTATAAAATCCCACTTGATATTATAAATCCTAAAACGGTTTTAGATGTAGTACAAGGTCTATATTAGTTTAGGTGTAAATTAACTTTTCAAAACAAATATTTAGATCACAAACCAAATGGACCCTTAATGTTTATGAAAAGATGAAGCGTAAATACATGAGGAGAGGTGAATTGCCCAGCTGAAATACCAAAATAAACATTTGGATAGAGAATGTTAAGTAGGTATTTTATGGGGAGCAAGGATTTAGTGAAAAATTAGTTAGATTTATAACATGATTTCTAACTAGTTTTTCACCAAATCCTTGGTTCCTATAAAATCCATACTTAAAATTTTCCATCCAAACAAAATATTAATATAAAATTGGTTATAGATTTTATCTAAAAGTGGGTTTTTGAATCATAAATTTGTTTAGTGTATATAAAATTTACTTCAATATTACAAAAAGTCTATTGTAAAATTTTTAATTAGTGCATTTTTTTTACTTTAAAGCTTTAACTTCAAGCCTTTGTTAGCAAGTTGGCAACACAAAAATACAAATTTACAAAAACATTAGTATTGTAATTATTTGGGTGGCGGTAAAAGAAGGCTCAAAATTTTGTAAATTTTAAATACTTCAAAACTAATATAGAGTAATTCATGTATTACATTTAAAAATAAAGTTGCATTCTTTAATTTAGTGTATGAGAGTTTGATATGGATATTCGTAAAATTCATATATTAAACACTAATTAAAAAGATGACTGCTTAAAAAATTTCACAATAGCCCTCCCCAACTTAGATTCCTGGTTCCATCCCTGATAACAAGTTCTGTTAAGACGACTGCCCGGTCCTCCATCTAGATCGACAACCCAATCGCTGCTTCTCAAGCTGAAAAAAAAAAAAGAAAAAAAAAAGTTGGGATCTTGAGACACCAGGTTTTGATAAAAGATTGCAACTCTTAATGTAATATTTTAAATTCATTGAAAAATAATCTTTAACATGTAAAAAATTAGAAGGGCCACCTTAGCAATGAGTAAGCCTTTGGATGATTGCAATTATAGGTAAGAATTTTTTTGTACCTCCCATGAACATAGTTTAAGAAAAAAAATATATTATCTCAATACACTTGGCAAGCATTTATTTGGTGGTCCATGCATCTAGTTAGAGGACCCGGTAGCTAGTACGATTTTATCATGTTTGCAACATCTGTTATGTGGACCACGAGCGCAGATTTATTGGGGAGAGTCGAACATGGTTTCCCTAGTTCATGTGAGTCTAATAATAGTATGTTTGGACAAAAAATTTTAAGGATGGATTTTGTGGAGACTAGAGATTTTGAGAAAAAATATAACATGATTTTTCCACCAAATCCCTGGTCTCCACAAAATTTCACCCTCAAATCCCTTGTCTAAACAGACTATATAAGTTAAAATCAACGTGAGGACAGAGAATCTATTGTCCCGAATGCATGCCATCAAGTCTTATCATGACCTCGAGATTCTTGTGCTGAAATCAACGGATGGCATGTAGGGGAGGAGTCAAGATTTAAAGCCGAAGGTGGTCAAATAAGAAACACATGTTAAACTAAGGACATAATAAAAATTTTATTATTATTTGGAGGTGTTCACTAAAACTAATCTCAGGTGAACAACCCTCCCGTACTCGCGCGCGTGGGAGTTGGTTTTGTTTTTCACTGAAATTAATGTACGATTTAATTTGTTTAGACTTAATTTAGAGTTAGCTACAAAATTATTAAGGGGAGACGAGGAGATTAATTGTGCTTCACAATGGTCAGTTTTGGGGTACCTGAAATGATCCAAACTGTTCAGTTTTTAGTAATTAAGGGTGATCGACTCAAAATGTAGATCATCAACACCGAAAATCGAATCATTATTCTCCGAGTCCTAAACCTCTCATAAATCCATTTAATTTCACGATGCATGTGCAATTCATTTTATGGTTAATTAATTAATTCTCACCGTTTCTTTAAGTGGGTTAGAATTCTTAAATATGTAATTTTTGATAAATAAATTATCCGTACAAAAAAATCGATCCTTAAATCATCTCCATATAAATCTTACCGGACACTCTTACTCGTAGGTAAAATCTCTGTCAACGTGAGATAAACCTACATAGCTAATTCCTTTACTATTTATATTTTTGGGTAGTTCCACCTAATTCTCAACTTGACACAATTAGGGTTTTCAATGAGGTGTCTAATCAGTCTATGAGACCAAATAATATTAACATATATGAGAGTACAGTACATCCCTGTTGGCTAGCTTATAAGCCAGTAGAACTACCAGAATTATAAGAAGTAATTAGGAAGACGATGAAGCATTTATGAGCCAACGTGCTTGCATGCAGACAGGTCCTTTCGGTAAGATGACTTAATATTTCTTCATAAATTTACACCATACCCTTCCATTTTGACTCTTATAATAAATGATGAAATAACTAATTACCAGCTACATCATACTCAATCGGATTGAGGCATATTGTACGTGACTTTGATGTGGATCGATTGAGCTCAAAGGGGGACAGTATGTAAAACATTTTGTATATTTCGAGCCACATAGATATATATATATTATTTTTTTCAAAACCAAGGGGCAAGTATAATATTTCATACCTATTAAGGCAGTGGTGGCCATGGTCACTTGGCCAAGTCCGGATCCTCTGTTTCCTTCTCGTCCTTTTGCCGATTTTACCTTGTAGGATTTATATGGAAACGTCGAATAGTTGATATTTAGTTAGAATATTCATCTCATTCTATAGGCTATAATCATTCTTATAAAAATCAGTCTATTCTAAAACTCTAATGCTATCAAACATCGATTAGAAAACCAACAATTAAGAAATGATTCATATATTGAATAGTGGACGATAAATTTTGTCGCGATTGACTTTAAAATTATTTGTGACAATCCCGAAATTGTGTTACAAATCTAGGACTAATGAGATTAATTTGAAGAAATCTAAACCTGCACCATGGCCATGGGCGTGGTCAAATAAAATTGGGGGTTGCCCACAAAAAAAAAAAAAAAAAACGTAATTAGTAGAGGTGCCCACGTCCGAGGCCTGCCTAAAAACTGGCCCAAGCCTTACAAAGGCTAAAAGTAGTTGGGCTTGGTAGGACTAGGTTTGCTTTAGGCCTAATTCTGCACTTAACCCATTTTCCCATCCGTTTTGTGCAATTTTACACCAGCTAATAGCAAAGTAGCTGGTGTACAAATCGGGGGCTGATATTGGGACGGTATAAATAGATGAAGGTATCAATTTTTTGGCCCTCCAAGCCCAAAGCACATTTGTTACACACACAAAAAAAAAAGGGAGAGAAGAGAGAGATAGCGAGAAAGAAAGAGAAGATGAATTGATGGATGCTCTGTTATTGGGGAAGATGAAGTGTGGTAGGGTGTATTTTTTTTTGGTGGATAAGGTTATTAAAAACCTACAGAATAATAAAGGAATAATTTGGGTTTGATGCAATATGTACCAAACTGTGGCCTACTCTTGTCTTTTTTTTTGATAGTTTTTAAAACATTATATGAGGTGCCCCAAGGGCTAGAACTCAAGACCTCCCCCATAGGGGAGGGGATGCCTACTCTTGTCTTAACCCTTGATAAGAGTCATAAAACAAATGGTGATGCTACATTTACCGAAACCTTTACAGAATTTCCTACCGAAAGATAAAATCCATGGTGGATGGGTATGTAAAAAATAGTGCCACCGTCCGATTTGCTTGAGTAGGAAATTCTGTAAGATAATGCTTTTAGCATTATCCTCTTATTATTGAAACAAGTGTGCACGTGCGGCAAAGAATGGGCTCTGAATAACACAATAGCTTGCGAGACACAGGATCATTATCACTTACTAAAATATTGGTTTCTACTAAAAATTATAAATAAAGGAGAAATTGAAAACGAAAAACAAAAAACAAAAAATAAAAAATTGTTATGAAGCTGGTGGCTGGTCCACCGATTGGCTTGACACATCAAGCATATGTAGATGCATGCCTACATACTTGCCTTTTCTTCATATATATATATATATGTTTTGCTTAGTGTTATCAGTAAGAAAAATTAAAAATGTTACGGAAGCAATAAGCACATAAGCAAGTTGTATGATTTGAGTTTACAGAGAAATATATGTATCTTGTACGAATGTGTTATTAGTAAATAAGAGATATTCTTTTCCTTCTCTCTCTTATGATATATTGTGTGCCCAGAAATTATAACACGTTATCAGCACGAGTCTCTACCACTTTCAAGATCGAGACCTCGACATTTTGTGATCAATCCGAAGCTTCTGGGCATCTCACAAAATCAGAAAGGTACACTTGTATTGTTTTATTTTCAATGTCGAATCTGACGAAGCTTGAGTTTATTGCTTTAGATATCACTGGAAACAACTATCTTTCCTGGGTCCTGGATATGGAACTCCATCTCGCGTCTAAGCAACTCAAAGATACTATCCGGGAAGGAAATCAGCCGACCACAGAGAGTCATGCTGCTGCTGCCACTATTTTCATTAGGCACCATAACTATGAGGGACTTAAATCTGAATATTTAACGGTGAAAGATCTGTTAGTCCTCTGGAACTGTTTACAGGATAGATTTGGCCACTTGTCGATGGTCATACATCCTGGTGCTTTGAATGATTGGAGGAACCTGCGGTTGCAGGACTTCAAGTCAGTAACAGAATATAATTCGGCCTTATTCAGAATAACCTCGCAGTTGAGACTGTGTGGTGATACTGTTACTGATGCGCAGCTGCTGGAGAAAACCTTCAGCACTTTCCACGCCTCTAATGTGCTGTTACAGCAGCAATATAGAGAGCGTAGGTTCCAAAAATATTCTGAATTGATCTCCTGCCTTCTAGTTGCCGAGAAGAATAATGAATTGTTATTATTGAACCATGAGGCTCGTCCCACTGGTTCTACGTCTGTACCTGAAGCTTATGCAGCGACTGCTTCAGGACAGGGACGTGGACGACCTGGTTATAAAGGTAGACGCGGTAGACGCTACCGACGGAATAATTCTGGGAAGTGGAATAATCCAAATCATGCTACACAAAATCCCCAGAAGAGGGATAACGCTGATCCCCAAGAGAGGGATAGTGGCAAAACGAAGCAAGGAAAAGGGAGAGGTTGGAATAAACCCCCTAGAGATGTAACCTGCTATCGTTGTGGCATGAAAGGACACCTGGCGCGTAATTGTTATACGGCCGAGCACCTAGTCGATTTGTATCAGGCTTCATGTAAGAAAGCCAAAACTGGTGCCGAGACAAATTATATTTGTAATGGTGTTCCCACTGATGATACCCACCTGGAGTTGTCCGATATGTTTCTCGATCTAGAAGGAGAGGATGTAAGCAAACTAATTGGGGGGTGAGCATGTTCACACCAATTAGAGTTTTGCAATACAATTGGGAAATGAGTATGTTCATACCAATTGTACTACTTTTCTTGTATTACTTTCTCTGTACTACTTTTGTTTATAAATGATATAAGTATTTTGTGTATATGCTTATGCTTGCTTTATTTTTTTAAGGATATGGACCCAAGCAGAGGCATATCCCGAGATATTGGTCCAAGCAGAGACATATCCAAACAAAGCCAATATGGCGAGGATGTTTGTCTAGCAGACAGTGCTACGACCCATACAATCCTCCGTGATAGTAAATTTTTCACGAACTTGGGTATGTTCAAGGCTTGTGTGTCTACTATCACTGAAACGACCAGTCTAATTGAGGGCTCTGGTAGAGCTAGTATTATGCTCCCAGGTGGTACAATACTTGATATTGACGATGCTTTATATTCCTCCAGATCCAGGAGAGATCTTTTGAGCTTTAAAGACATACGTCGTAATGGATACCACCCAGCTCTCTCCTCTGGTTGTATCATACGATAATACGAAGGGTTGAATCTTATGCTGTCTTGAACCAGAAGTTCAATGACCCGAAAGCGTTTATGCTTTGGCATGACCGACTTGGTCACCCAGGTTCTACCATGATGAGTAGAATAATTCAAAACACGCAGGGACATTCATTACAGAACAGGAAGATTCTGATGTCCAAAGATTATACTTGTGCAGCGTGTTACCTGGGCAAATTGGTGCTTAAACCATCTTTAACCAAGGTTGTTGTTGAATCCCTAGCTTTTCTGCAACGAATTCAGGGAGATATTCGTGGGCCTATCCATCCCCAATGTGGACCATTCCGATATTTTATGGTCTTAGTGGATGCTTCTGCGAGGTGGTCGCATGTTTGCCTATTATCCACTCGCAATGTTGCCTTTGCACGTTTGATCGCTCAGATTATACGATTGCGTGCACATTTTCTTGAATTCCCCATCAAGTCTATCCGTCTTGATGGAGCTGCCGAGTTTATATCTCAGGCTTTTGACGCTTATTGCCAAGCAGTTGGCATCGACGTAGAGCATCCTGTTGCTCACGTCTATACACAAAATGGTCTAGCAGAATCATTTGTGAAGCGTCTTCAGCTCATTGCTCCGCCTATGCTTATGAGAACTAAGCTACGTGTTGCAGCCTGGGTACATGCCATTTTACATGCAGCTGTATTAGTTCGGATTCGTCTGACTGCATATCACTTGTATTCTCCTATGCAGCTTATTATGGGTCACCAACCAAACATTTCACACTTGCGTGTATTTGGTTGTGCTGTGCAAGTTCCTATTGCCCCTACGCGAAGCACCAAGTTTGGTCCTCAGCGTCGGCTAGGAATATATGTTGGCTTTGATTCACCTTCTATTATTCGTTATCTTGAGCCAATGACAGGTGATGTTTTTACCGCCCATTTTGCGGACTGTCATTTTGATGAGACAGTCTTCCTGTCATTAGGGGAGACAATCCGTCGTCAGAAGAACGGCGTGATTCGTCGTCAGAAGAACGACATGCGATTTCCTGGATCGCACCATCTATATCTCATCTTGATCTTCGTACCAATGCCTATGACATTGAGGTGCGGAAGATTGTTCATCTTCAGAAAATTGCCAATGAAATGCCTGAAGCATTTAATGATGCAGCTAAAGTTACCAAGTCATATATACCTGCTGCAAATGCTCCAGCTAAACTTGATGTCCCGAAGAGACATGCTGTAAGAGCTGATGTCCCGAGAGGGCATGCGACCCCAGTAGGACAACTTGCAGCAAATGAGTCGTCTAATGCACGCCAAAAGCATGGGCGACCTCTTGGTTCGAAAGATTCTATTCTTAGGAAGAGGAAATGCCAATCAATAGTTGTAAATACTCCCAGAGAGAGTATCATTGAACAATCCACATTCTCTGAAGATATGCCTCTTGAAGAAGGCAGATCCCTAGGAGAGGGACCGGTAGACTCCCCAAGAGAGGGAAATGAGGAAATCTCTATAAATTATGCATGTACCAGAGAAATGTGGAATCGCAATGAAATAATTGTCGATGATATTTTTTCCTTCTCGGTAGCTACTGACATCGTCATAGAGAACGATGATATTGAGCCACGCTCTATAGAGGAATGTCGACATAGAACTGATTGGGCAAAATGGAGAGAAGCTATCCAAGCAGAGTTGGCTTCCCTTACAAAGCGTGAGGTGTTTGGACCGGTAGTACCAACACCCACGAATGTGAACCCGGTGGGAAACAAATGGGTCTTTGTAAGAAAACGCAATGAGAAAAACGAGGTCGTTCGCTATAAGGCGCGACTCGTGGCACAAGGTTTTTCACAGAGACCTGGAATTGATTATAAAGAGACAAATTCTTCTGTTATGGATGCAATTACGTTCAGATATCTGATCAGTCTGGTAGTCTTAGAAAGACTCGCATCTGATGGATGTGGTCACTGCGTATCTGTACGGGAAGTTAGATACAGATATTTATATGCGAGTCCCGGAAGGGTTATTTTTACCTAAGGGAAGACCACGCCATTTGTATTCACTTCAGCTCAAAAGAGCTTTGTATGGATTGAAATAATCCGGGCGGATGTGGTATAATCGCCTTAGTAAATATCTGATAAAGGAAGGATATACAAATGATCCCATTTGCCCCTGCGTTTTTATAAAGAAATCAGAATCTAGATTTGCTATCATCACTGTGTATGTCGATGATATAAATTTAATCGGGGCTCCTGAAGAGCTCCGTAATGCTGCTGAATACCTGTAGAAGGAATTCGAGATGAAAGATCTCGGAAAAATAAAATTTTGTCTTGGCTTGCAGATCGAGAATGACTCAAGTGGAATTTTAGTCCATCAAACGGCATATACTGAGAAAATCCTGAAGCGTTTCAACATAGACAAAGCACATCTATTGAGTACTCTTATGGTTGTGAGATCTCTTGATATTGAGAAAAACCCATTCCGACCAAAGGAAGACGATGAAGCACTATTTGGGCCTAAGGTACCTTATTTGAGTGCAATCGGAGCATTAATGTACTTGGCCCAATGTACCAGACCAGACATTGCATTTACAGTAAATCTGTTAGCCAGATTCAGCTCTGCCCCGACAAGGAGACATTGGACAGGTGTCAAGCAGATTCTCCGATATCTCCGCAGAACTGCAAATATAGGATTATTCTTGCAGAGACACCCATCCAATGGCTCTCAGATAATAGGATACACTGATGCCGGATATCTCTCAGATCCCACAAAGCTATCTCCCAATCTGGTTATGTTTTTACGAGTGGTGGTACTGCATTCTCTTGGCGATCCAACAAGCAAAGTCTTCCAGCCACTTCTTCAAATCATTCGGAGATTATTGCATTGCATGAATCCAGCTGGGAATATGTGTGGCTACGATCATTGATTGGACATATTAGAAGCTCTTGCGTTCTACCCTCTGTCACAGATGTTCCAATAATCATTTTTGAAGACAATGCCGCTTGCATATCACAAATCAGATAAGGCTACATCAAAGGTGATAGAACTAAGCATATTTCGCCAAAGTTATTTTATTCTCACCATTTCCAGAAGAACTGTGAGATTGATATCCAGCAGATACAATCCTGTGAGAATTTTGCTGATCTATTCACCAAGTCTCTGCCTACGGCGATTTTCAGAAAGCTGGTTTATGGTATTGGCATGAGACGGATGTATCATCAAGCGGACTGATTTGAGTGCCTTCTTAATCAGGGGGAGTATTCCGATACTTGCTTTTGTCTGACTGGACCTTTTCGCGCTGTACTCTTTTTTCTTTGTCAAGATTTTGTCCCTCTGGGTTTTCCTTGCCAAAGTTTTTGACGAGGCAACCTATGCGAGTCCAGCACTCTTCTAGGTCTTTGTACTCTTTTCCTTAGCTCAGGTTTTTGTCCCTCTGGATTTTTCTTAGAAAAGTTTTTAATGAGGCAATTATCTTAGAATGGTGGACATCCAAGGGGGAGTGTTATGAAGCAGGTGGCTGGTCCACCGATTGGCTTGACACATCTTAGTTGATGTGTCAAGCATATGTAGATGCATGCCTACATACTTGCCTTTTCTTCATGTATATATATCTGTTTTGCTTAGTGTTATCAGTAAGAAAAATTAAAAAGGTTACGGACGCAATAAGTACAGAAGCAAGTTGTATGATTTGAGTTTACAGAGAAATATATGTATCTTGTACGAATGTGTTATTAGTAAATAAGAGATATTCTCTTCCTTCTCTCTCTTGTGATATATTGTGTGTAGGGGTGTCAACGGGTCGGTTCCGGATCGGAACCTAAAGGTTCCAGATCCGGTCCCGTTAATATGAGGCGGTTCCGGATCCTTTCGGTTCCGGTTCCGGAACCTCAATTGGTGGTTCCGGATCCGGTACCGCTAGGATCCGCGGGTACCCGCGGGTACCCGATACCCGTTTTAAGTTATTATTTTTTTATTTTTTTCACACAAAACCTATTTGTATTTTGTATTTTCGTATTCTATTCAATTATAAAATTTATTTTATTATAAAATTTGTTAAATAATAGTCATTGGTTTCTTTTTTTTAATTAAAAAAAGTTAAAAAAATCAAAAAATTATTATATAATAGTAAATTAAACTATAAAATTATATAATTTATAAGGAACCGGGTACCCGCGGGTACCCGTTGGGTGGATCCGAAATGGATCCGAAAAATTTCGGATCCAAAACGGGTAGATCCGAAATGGATCCGAAAATTTTCGGATCCTCAAAGTGAGGTCCCGGAACCGCAAAAAACGGTTCCGGTACCGGTTCGGTTCCGGATTTTTGGGTACCAATTGACACCCCTAATTGTGTGCCCAGAAATTATAACAAAAATCGAGTGTTCTTTTTCCGTTTTTCGCACCTTTGTCGAATTGACTCTCCCACGCAAAACATTTGGATCCGATTACTTTCTTTGCTCTCTTGGCGGGGCTAACGAGCTGCTCTTCCTCCTCCTCTCTAGCAATGAAGTTCGGATCTGATTCACTTTCTCTCTCTAACTCTTCATTTCTCTCTGTTTCGATCTTCTTTACTTCAATGAAACCTCCTCTGTCTAGAGAGAGAAAGAGAGATAATTATTATTTCCCTCATCAAAAACCTAGGTTCTCTGAAAAAAAGAAACTTACCTTTCTTCGACTTCAAATCTTTTCAGATTCTTTATTTTCTCTGTTGCTCTGGTTTATATAAAAACTGTTCTATTCAGAACAGTTCTTCATCCTACTTGAAGTTGATTCACAAGTTTTCTCTAATAATAAGGTTTGATTCAATTTTCTTCTTTTGTTACTTGTTTTGGTTCAGATTTGTGAATCTCATTTCATCTTGTTCCGATTGCCTGGTGAAGTTAGATGCTATATATAAAAAATAAAGATTATTCAATCCAGAGCTAATTTAACAGTTTTTTGTTTGATTCCTTTAAGGGTTTTGTTTTAGAAGTCTTTGTGTTCACTGTATAGGTGAAGAAATGGCGATGATTCTTCTTCATGGAACACTACATGCTACAATTTTCGAGGCGAATTCGTTATCGCATCCTAGCAGATCTTCAGAAGGTGGACCTACATTCTTCCGGAAGGTATGCGATATGAATTGAGAAGGATCAAGTTGAAACTTAATTAGTATTTATAAACTTCTCTTATGGTTGTCATTGTTCAGTATTAGTTCTGAAAATTTTGATTAATTAACAATTAAGGATCACCTTATTTTTAGGTCAATTAAGAATAAAAATGTTGGGGCTCTTGTATTCTTTATCTTACTTCAATTTGTATATTTAATCTGTGACTTTTGTTTTGTTTTAATAACAATACTAGCTATAACTCTATTTGCATTTCTTTAGATGTCATGGTTTCTTGAAGCCATGATTTTGCTTAATTTATTCACATTGAAAACCTTAAAAGGACTGTAAAAATATTTTCAAAATGCTTGAAGCCATGATTTTTATTCTGTACTTATTTAGTTATTACAGGCAGTTTAATTAGCTCTCTGGATTTTGGACTCTTTATCTTTTATTCTTTTGTATATGTACCATCCGTGCATGATGTAGTATTTTTGTATACATCTCGATTATTTCTAAAGTATTTTCCACTTTCTTTTCATTGTCATTGTCTTTTAATTTTTTTTTGTTTTCTTTATTGAACCCATTTAAATCTTTCTGAAGTACGCATACCCAACACCATGATTTTCCTCATTTCTTTAATCGTTTTGTTTTATATGTTTTACCCTTCGTCTTGGTTTTGTCTTCTTATTGGAAATTTGGAGAATGTTGGTACAAAAACGGTATCATAGAGAAGAATGTTTTCCAGGATCAAGAGAGTATTATTATGCCGCCCTCAGGTCTTTCTTTCTTAAATTGTAACATCGTTTTCTTTCTTCTTCTTCTTTTTTCTTTTTTCATATTATCAAGTGATCTTCTTTTTTATTTCTTTTTTGATCTGTCCTAACAACTGCTAATTATTCTTGTAGCTTGTGGAAAACATCGAGGAGACTGTTGGTGTTGGCAAAGGAGCTACCAAACTATATGCAACAATCGATCTAGAAAAATCAAGAGTTGGTCGGACGAGAATGATCGAAAATGAACATGTTAATCCTCGGTGGTACGAGTCCTTCCACATTTACTGTGCCCATATGGCTTCTAACATTATCTTCACTGTCAAGGATGATGATCCTATTGGAGCAACTCTAATTGGAAGAGCCTACATGCCTGTCCGGGAAATCGTACATGGGGAAGATGTTGATAGATGGCTTGAGATTCTGGATGAGGATCGTAATCCTGTTCCTGGTGGTGCTAAGATCCATGTGAAACTACAATTTTTTGATGTCACGAAGGACCGTACTTGGGCTCGTGGGATTGCGAGTCCTAAATTCCATGGTGTTCCCTATACGTTCTTTTCTCAGAGGCAAGGATGTAAAGTTTCTCTTTACCAAGATTCTCATGTTCCAGACAATTTCATCCCTAAAATCCCTCTTTCTGGGGGGAAGTTCTATGAGCCACACAGATGTTGGGAGGATATCTTTGATGCGATCACTAATGCAAGACATTTTATTTACATAACAGGGTGGTCTGTATATACTGAGATCACTTTGATAAGAGACTCGAGGAGGCAAAAGCCTGGAGGAGACATTACCCTTGGGGAGTTACTCAAGAAGAAAGCAAGTGAAGGTGTCAAGGTTCTTATGCTTGTTTGGGATGACAGAACCTCTGTAGGATTGCTGAAGAAGGATGGATTAATGGCCAGCCATGATGAAGAAACCGCGCATTACTTCGAGAACACTGATGTTCATTGTGTCCTTTGCCCTCGTAATCCTGATGATGGAGGGAGCATTGTTCAAGACTTACAAATCTCTACGATGTTCACTCATCACCAGAAGATTGTTGTGGTTGATAGTGAGATGCCTGGCAGAGGGTCGCAACAGAGGAGGATTGTGAGTTTTGTTGGGGGTATTGATCTTTGTAATGGAAGATATGATACACAATTCCATTCCCTTTTTAGGACCTTGGACACAGCCCACCATGCTGATTTCAATCAGCCCAACTTCACTGGTTCTGCGATCACTAAAGGTGGCCCAAGGGAGCCCTGGCATGACATTCACTCCAAACTAGAAGGACCCATTGCTTGGGATGTTTTGTACAACTTCGAGCAAAGGTGGAAAAAGCAAGGTGGCAAGAACCTTCTTGTTGAGCTCAGAGATCTTGAAAACATAATTATTCCTCCCTCTCCTGTTATGTACCCAGAAGATCGTGAGACATGGAATGTGCAATTATTCCGATCCATCGATGGTGGGGCTGCTTTTGGCTTCCCAGACACACCCGAGGATGCAGCAAGAGCAGGGCTTATTAGTGGAAAGGACAACATCATTGATCGAAGTATTCAAGATGCTTATATAAACGCCATTCGACGAGCAAAGAATTTCATTTACATTGAAAATCAGTATTTCCTTGGTAGTTGTTTCGGTTGGAAACCAGATGGCATCAAAGTTGAAGACATTGGTGCTTTGCATCTTATTCCGAAGGAACTCTCACTTAAAGTTATTAGTAAGATTGAAGCAGGGGAGAGATTTACTGTCTATGTTGTGGTTCCAATGTGGCCAGAAGGACTCCCAGAGAGTGCATCTGTTCAAGCAATATTAGATTGGCAGAGGAGGACGATGGAGATGATGTACACTGATATCGCTCAAGCTCTTCGAGCCAAGGGACTTCAGGCAAACCCCAAGGATTACTTAACGTTCTTCTGCCTTGGAAATCGGGAGTTGAAGAAGAGCGGAGAATACACACCCACAGAAGAACCAGAACCCGATTCAGATTATTTTAGAGCTCAACAGGCTCGGCGTTTCATGATCTACGTTCATTCAAAGATGATGATAGGTAAGGAAGGATTCAGAGATTACTTTTGAAATTCAGAATAACTTGCTTCTATTGAATTTTATTTCAGGAATTTAACTTGGAAACTCAATCAACTTACTAGTCGCTTAACGACTCAAGTTGAATGAGTTTCAATTGTTACACTCATTGTTGTAATTTGGGGTTTGGGCATGTTTTAAAATTTTAAAAGGTTTTTAGACGAAGATCCCTACCTTTTAGGGCTAATTTGACAGTCCTCCTAACTTTTTAAAAATCCATAAGAGGGTGACTTTTTAAAAAAAATTAGACATATGCCTGCGGACTTTGGTAAAATGTAATTGACCAATAGAAAGCCATGACCAAATCACGTAGTCATTAGTTTGAAATTGTTTCTTAAATTTCTTAAGTTTCCCTGCTGATACAAACGTATCTTGATTGTGCGTGTAGATTGCGTGCACATTTAAAAAAAAAAACAAGTGGGCTAGGTTGGTCATTTTGATTTTAAACTAATCTTGGTCATAGTTTTTAGTTGGTCAACGTCTTTTTACTAAGGTCCCGGGAGGTGTATTTGATATTTGAAAATACTGGGGGGCATTTCAGATTAACCATAATAGGTAGGGATATAACTAAAATTGTTTGTTATTATGTGGATGCCCATAACAGAAAAGGTGGGTGCAACAATTAGCTCTCAAGTTGAATCTCATTAGGTGCCCAAAAGTGTCTTCTAAACAAACTGGTTTACTTGCTCCGATTCAGAACTCTTGGTTGAGTATTATGAACTCTGTTTAGACAAGTTACAATGAAGACTTCTAAATCTGTATCATCTGTTACCTTGTGCAGTTGACGATGAATATATAATTGTTGGATCTGCAAACATCAATCAAAGATCTTTGGATGGTGCCAGGGACACCGAGATTGCAATGGGAGCTTACCAACCGTATCAAATAGCAACAAACAGGGAACGAGCACGGGGACAAATCCATGGATTCCGAATGGCATTATGGTATGAACACCTTGGCATGCTTGATGATACTTTTCTCCATCCCGAGAGCATAGAATGTGTTCAGAAAGTGAACAGAATAGCTGATAAATACTGGGAACTCTACTCAAGTCAGACTCTCGAACGTGACTTGCCAGGCCACCTTCTTAGTTACCCTGTTGCAGTAACTTATGAAGGAGATGTTACAGAGCTACCAGGGACAGAGTTCTTCCCTGACACTAAAGCTCGCGTTCTTGGTGGCAAATCTGATTTTCTTCCTCCAATCCTCACTACATAAATGCGTTTTCGATCAACTTACTTCTTCTTACATCAATAAGCACTTGACTTCATCATGCTTGGTACGTAATACTTGCACTTGTAGTTCTAGTAGTAGATCATTTTTTTTTTCTATTCTTTGCTTGTAATTTGAAGGTGATCATATCGGATATGTCATATTGTCTGATTGTGATGCCTTATTTGTTGATTCTTTGAAGTTTTATTAATTTGATTAATAATGCATCGTAAGTTCATAAAGCTGCAAACATTTGATATGCATTCTTCGGGTTTGAACCTATATCTGATCAACCGATTTGGGTCCATTTGTAATGGATATAGAACAACATGAACGAAGATCTGAATATAAACGATTGGATATGGTTCAGAATTCCTTGATCTTAATCAGATCTGAATGAGGATACAATTCATCCTTCCTTTATTGATGAATATGGTTTCAAATATTGCTACGGCCCAGACCCAAGTCCAATGTGGATTTGAATATGATTCAGCTAATTACCAAATGTCTATCTAAATTAAGCAACAACTCAAAGTAAACAATTTCCAGGAATTGAGAAAATGATTTCCAAGAATTCAATTACAAAAAAAATTGAACTCAAATACCCGAACCAAACAACCCCCTCAAAAGAAATTCAGAAATGGATTCTAGATCATTTGATCCTGTAAAACTGCAGCAACTCTTAGAGGGTGTTTGGCAACCACCTAAGAAGTTACTTAGCAAAAAAGTTTGTATGGTAACATTTTCAGGAAGTGACTTCTAGAAGCAAAAAAGTTGCTTCTATTTGAAGCAAATTTTTTTTACTTCTTGCTTCTCAGAGAAGTAACTTCTCATACTCTTATATTATTTTATTGTTGTTATTTTTTCTCCTCATTCTCTCTCACCATTTCTTCTTTATAGCAACCAAAAGTTTTTATCTTACTTTTACCGTTGATGATCATGACCATGATGATGATGGATGATGATTGTGGAGATGATTATGGGCGATGGTAGTGGTGGTTTTGATGATGCTGGGTGATGATGATGATGATGATGATGATGATGATGATGATGATGATAGTAGTAGGGTGATGGATGATGATGATGATGATGACGAGGATGATGGTGGACGATGGATGATGATGGTGGTAGTAGTGATGATGATGTTGATAATAATGGTAATAGATGATAGAAATATAACACAACATAAATGATAGTATAAATTATATAAATGTTATTTTATTATTTTTGTTGTTGTTGTTGTTGTTGTTATTGTTATACCAACAAACAACAAAAATAATAGTTCAATCTCTTTCATTTTGACTTTTGATCATGTTACGTTGTCATATTGACTTATTGACTTATCAACTTATAAGTCATTAATTTACCATACAAGCTTCTCATAATTTTAGACTTCTCAGAAGCACTTCTGCTTTTTTTAGAAGCATAAGCACTTCTGCTTCTGGTTGCCAAGCGCCCTCTTAACGAAACCCTATTACTGGGCATCTTCTTCTTGATTTTTTGAACTGTTGCTATGTTAGTAGACTAGCTAACTGTGTGGGCTAGAAAAAAAACAAAAAAGCAAAAAGGCAGAGGAATCAAATTCTCTTGACTCTTTGATTGATTGATTCCCTTCCCTCTTTTTTATTTGACTTTCTTTCCCATGAGCATACTGTAATCGGTTCTTTGCCTCTCTCTATTATCATAATAACATAAAAGATAGAAGTTTCCATCTACATGAGTGATTTTGTTCACCCACTTCTAAGGTGGGTGAGCAAAACCACCCAATCGTACCCATCTCTGTTAACCTGTCAATGGATGGTGGTGGGGTTGACTGCTTAAAAACCCACGGTTAGAATTTTGTGGTTTTGTTACCTACCTTAGAAGTTGGGTGAACAAAATTTGCACTTCCTTTACAGGCTCACTGATTGGTGAAACACATCCAAATATTCAATACAGAAAAACATGAATGGTGTTATCACCACTCACTACAATAAAATCTTACCTTTTTACTGTAACATAACAACCTCATCTTTAGCTCTTTTTTTTCTAATCTATATATATATATATAGATTAGAAATCAACCTAACAAACAGAGTCCATAAAAAAACTGTTTTTCTCTTATATGTTTCTACTTCTTCTTCCTCCTCCTCCTTTTTCTCCCTCTACAATTATGTCTTCTATTATGAACTCCCAAAGTTTGGCATTAGCAACAGCCATGGCTATCTCCGGTAGCCTAATTTTGGTCGCATTATGCCGGCAAAAGTCTCTGTCCACCGGTGGAGTCTTCGTTGATCAAGATTCCAAGTCCAACCCACAAACTTTACGATCTTGTATGTCTTCGGGTACGTCGATTTTCATCGGTTTACAACTTAATTATTACCAATTCTTCTACTATATTTTTCATGTTTTTTCAATACCTTAATTGTTCATATTTCGTCGATGTAGATAAGAAGAGAAGAGAAAAGAAGAAGAAAAAGGTTCATTTTGCAGATGATGTAGTTGATCAAGATGGTAATGGTCTGGAATCCAGAAAAAAATTTAGTAAGTCATTGAGATATAATCAAGCTTGCAAGTCTGAAGGCCGGGGAGTATCGTCAATGCCGACGAATCGTACAGCTCTTTATCATGGAATTCTTCGAGATCGCGTTCACCGGATGGCATGCTCGTATTGATTGATTTGTTTAGTCTTAACTTGATTTGGATTTAGTTTTAGTTGTTGTTCGTTTGTAAATAATCTTAAGTTTTCCATAATTTCCATCGTTTGTCATAAAACTTTGAGGGAACCAAAATTAGACCCCAAAACTCTGATTTGTACTTCTTGTTCTTGACTACATGGAGTCATTCTCTGTTTTTCTTTTCCCTCGAGTATAATTCGGGCAAGCCAATTAAGGATTAGGTGTCCTATAAAAAAATAAAAAAAAATCAAGGATTTGGTGTCAAATACAAAATTAAGATAAAAATAAAAATAATTTCATTACAATTTGAAAATAACTCACATATTATAACAAAACAAAAACTAAACGGTTAGGTCTAATAATGTGCAAATTATTGTTTAAATGATATAATTTAAAACAATAATTTGTTTTTTCTTCAAATTATTGAAATTACAATAAAATCGAATGGTTTGTAAATCAGGCAACATTTGGTGAAATAGAAGTCTTAAATGATATGATTTTCGGTGAAGATGATTTATATGGTATACAGATTATCCTCTTCAAATTCTTCATTTATGGTTCGTAAATCACGCAACTTTTGTTAGATTAGAAGTCCTAACATGATATAATTTTTTGTGAAAATGATCTACATAATGTACAAATCATCCTCTTTAAATTCTTCTTTCCATGCCCTACAACAAATTGGGCTTTTTAAGATTGGGCAAAGTATCTTTCCTCTATAACATTATTGTATGACAAATTTTATTTATAAATTAAAACCCTAACTAATTTGACCAACTTTGAACTACCAAAAGAAACAATAACTTTTTATAATTTGAAGAAAAAACAGTTTGTGGCCTCTCCAATTTCATTTACAACCCAATTTTTGTTTTTTATATGTGAAACGTGGCAGACAATCAGAGGCATGACAGTTGAGAACAAACGTTAGCAAAAAAATCAGTACGGGCAACTGAAATATTGGACGGTCTGGTTTTATTTTGGAACAGAGGCTATCAGTTTTAAGTTCTGAGTTCTGACCAGCAGACAACACGCATTACCCACCTCCACCTATACCCCTCTTTCCCCTCTCTCTCTCTCTCTCTCTCTCTCTCTCTTAAATCTTGTATAATCCCTGGTCCCACATCATAAATGCCATGTGGCAAATCTTTCTTCCAATACCCTTTGTGGTTCAGTTGAATTTTGCCATGTGTCATATTGCAGTTTGTAGTGACTGGTTATTCAATGAACCTTAGAGCACCAAATCATTCTGCTATTTGTTCTCGAACATTTATTTCCAACTAAAGACTTAAAGTGGGTGCATGTGGAATCTTGCTAAAATTTAGTTTCTATCTCAAGCAATAATGTTTTGCCACGTCACCCATAATAGGGATTGGATGGGAGGAGGCCACGTTGGGGTAGGTATTAGGGTAAGGGAGATAGGAATGTGATTTAAAATATTTTAATACAAAGTTTTGAAAAAAAAAATATTTGCACCCAATTGGTTGTCTACGCATCCCACTAATTCTTACACTCCGTATACACCCCACTGAATTTATAGTCTTACATAAAGATGACCGAAAGACTAATTGTTTTTTTTGAAGTAGGGGACTATTGCCCAGGATACATATTTAAAAAAGTGAAGATAAGTCATGAAAAGCGTGTGAGAAGCGCAGAAACATCGCCAAATACACTAACGAAACAGCCACTAAAAGGCTGTAGAAATCGCCACCAAAGAACTATAATAACCACCACCGAAGGACTGTCTAAATACTACTAAATATTACATGAGATAAACTAATGGCAAACCACATGTCATCAGTGCCGACCTTGAGAATTTGGAGGCCCGAAGCGGATACAAAAAAATGTGGCCCCATATGTACATACCCTCTTTTGATTTTGCTAGTCTGATATAAAAAAAAATGGTGTCACGCGACACCAAGGGGTTAGAGTCTACTTTAGATCTGATTTTTTGTTATAATGTTATACTTACCATGTAGATGATCTTCACAAAAAATCAGCCTATTCTACAACTTCGAGCCCCATCTAAAGTTGATATTTGTTCCTCATCATTTATTTATTACCGTTGATTGAAATGAACTTTTGATAGGGTTAGAAATTTTAGAATCTGCTGATTTTTTGTATGGACGGTTTATATGGTTAGTAGAACATTATTACAAAAAATCGGACCTTGGAGTGGACCTAACCCCTTGGCGTCGAAATCGACACCATTTTTTTGGTGTCACGCTAGCAAGGTCCAACCCTCTTTACACCTTCAAAAATCAATTAAGGTTTACTGTTTCAAAATCCTTTTCAAAGGTAAATTAGACTCATCAAATAATTACTTAATGATTTCAGATACATGTACATCGTTATTTGTACATCATTATTCATACCATCTCTACAGGGCCCACATGATGAGAAACTAATGGCTAATTTTTGGTGAGAATGATCTACAAGATGAGTAGAATATCCCTATCAATAATTATATTATTTTAATATTTCTCGCTCAAAACAATGATTGGAAATAATGGACGGCTTATAAAATCACCCAATTTTTAGTAGGGTGAAGAGTTTTAGAATGATTAACTTTTTAATGAGAATGATCTACATGATGAGTAGAACATCCCTAGCAAAAATCAGCCCTCAATTCCTTGCCATGTAGGCCCCACATCGACCTTGTAAACATAATATCTACATAACGATGTACAAGGATTCAGTCTCTTACTTAATTAGTGTTTTTGCAACAAATAAGATCCCATCGTTGGAAATTAAGTTGTATTTGGTGAGAATGATCTACTTGGATTTGTTGTACTGATGGAGAAGTTCCCATCATTGAAATTTAAGTTGTATTTCCTTTTTTAAATAGCCCCCAGCTAAGTAGCTATTTTATTAAAAGATACTTATAATTATTTTGTTCTACTTAACCCCTATTACGTATATATTGGGCCTGAATGGCCCCTTAATTATTGGGGCCCAAAGCAAGGCTTGTATTGGAATTCAGGCACACATACATGTGTACATACCACCTTTGTATGCACTCTTGCATGCAAAACACGTCTTCTCATCCAGCTAGCCACGTCATCTTCTTGGTCCTACACCAACAACGAAGAAAGAAAGAATTTAGTCAAACACAAACTCCTGGAGATAAGGATCATCAACAAATTAAGGATGAACACAGATCAAACTAATAACAACTTCTTGTATATTTTTGTTTAGATCTTTTCACTGTATTTTACCTTTGATATATATCTCTTTGTAATCACTCTATATAAATATCAATAATATCTTTTGTCTCATCATGTATGGTGAAGACTTACACTACTGAAACTTTTCATTTATTATGGTATCAGAGCCAGGTTAATTTCCTATCGTCCTCAATTACTTTCCTTCTCTTTTTCAATGGCTGATGAATCATCAAACACTGCTACTGCTGTGCAAACCTCCTCTGCGGGTACTAAGGTAAACAATCCTTATCTCATTCACCCTTCTGATAGTCCCACTGCAGTTTTTTTTCTCCAGCTCTAACCGGTGATAACTATGGCACTTGGGTTAGGGGGATCACGAAAGCACTCCGAGCCAAAGATAAACTTGGCTTCGTTGATGGCTCTATTCCCGCACCCACTGATGATCAAGTTCTCCTTCATTGTTGGAATCGTTGTGATGAACTAGTGGGTAGCTGGCTCCTCAATTCTATTTCGTCCGAGATCAAGGCTAGTATTGTTTATGCCATTACTGCATCAGACATTTGGAACGATCTTAAAGATCGGTTCTCTCAATCAAATGGTCCTAAAATTTATCAACCACGTCAAGTAATTTCTGATATGAAACAAGAAAATTTGAGTGTTCCTAACTATTACACTCGTATCAAGTCCCTTTGGGATGAATTAGACTCTATTCAACCACTTCTCATTTGTGGTTGTGACAATGGACGTCATGCAATGGATCGCCATTATCAGGTTCGTGCCATGGAATTTCTCCAAGGGCTTCATAATCGATTTGATAACGTTCGTAGTCAAATCCTTATGCATGAACCAATTCCCATGGTCCAGAAAATTTATAACCTCATACGCCAAGAGGAAAACAATCACGAAATCTATTCTAGTTCAATTCCCCACGTTGATTAGGCCGCATTGCAGGTGAACAAGTCTGATCCTCGTTCTTTCCGGCAATCACCTAGCAACAAGCGCCCCAGGCCTTTTTGTGACCATTGCCAACGGCATGGTCACACCATACAAACTTGTTATCGCCTCCATGGTTACCCACCACCTAAGCCTAGGGACTCTACTGCCCTTGCTGCCGCTGCACCTCTCCCTAGCGCTTCCTCCACCGCGCCTGCACCAGCACCTGTTTTCACTTCCGATCAGTATCATCGTCTCCTCTCTCTTCTCGAGCCACAAACAAATGAAACTGAGTCTGTTCGCATGGTCAACTTAACAGGTAAGATTCTCTCCACTTTCCCAACTACGTGGGTTATTGACAGTGGTGCCACACATCACGTTTGCTGATAAGCATCCAAAACTCTAATTTAAACCCCTCAAATAATGTATTTTCTAACCCTAAATTAGTTATTAATGATACTAATAGATGCATTTACATGATGTAGGACAGAAGAGCCTCTGTTCGATTAAAACATTCAAATCTTGCAGAAAACAAAGCTTCAGTGAATTGGAAGAAGAATTAAAGCTTGCTAATACATAGCATCAAGGCAAAGATGGCTAGATGGTTAAGGTGTTCTTCATCCTTGCAATAGGTCTTGGGTTCAATTCTTGTGAGCTACAAATTTAATCATTTTTTATAAAATCCTCCATGCAAGCAACAATCATGCACCGTGAAGCACAGGATCATCTCCACCACAACTCCACAAATGGAAAGAAATCAAGATTTTTATGGGAATTATGATGATTGATTCCAAATCATTCACAAAAAGGAATTATGCTAGCAATGCTATTTTAATTCCCATATTCTTTCTTTTTTGTATTTATTTTATTTTATTTTTCTTCTTTCTTGCCTTTTAGAGAATTTATTTTTCTATAAGTATGTAAGAAGGGAGAAAGGATAAGGCATCTTGGTTCTTGTAACTTTTCATCTACAGTGGTGTAATCTGAGAAGGAGGAAGAAATTAGAATTTAATAATATTATTTTAATTCATTCTCATCTTGAATCTTTAATTTTTAATTATTATTCTTCATCCACGGAGAGTTAAGCCTCCACTCTTTGGTGGAAGGTGAAAGCTCTTCATGGTAGATTTTTAATCCCTTTATCAATTTTAGAATCTCTCAAATTATACATTAATGTTAAACTCTATTATTATTGCTTTGTTCTTTCAATTCTTATAATATAATCTTGATTTTATGTGCTTATCAAAGTGTGTTTGATAGTAAATGCTACTTTATTGTCTGATTTATTATGCTTACATCAAGATTTGACATAGAATACTTGTTTATGATTTACATTTGTACAAGCAATATATGGAGTTCTTATTTTTTTATTTGAATTAATTTAATTCTAAATCATCCACTAAAAATTAGATCTCAATCTATTTTTAGTGAAGAATTTTTAAAGAGAGTTTTCTAGTAATTTTAAAGAGTGAAATCTATTATGTTGAGTTAGTAATCGGAAACTAAAGATTTCCATCATTTGATCATTTGATTATTTTCTTTGATTTTTAGTGTTAACCAACATCATCTCTTAAAATTGTTTGAAAAAAAGAAAGAAAAATGTTGAACCTTGCATATGCATAATCTTTGTTATTTATTTGCTCTAAATTAGATTTGGATTCGATAACCCTTACTTCCTCTTTACTCATTTATTTTGTAGGTTGAAGGTTGTAAAAAGGTGAAAAATTAAACGACGAATTCATACCTTTTTCATTTGCTCTTCTCTTTCTTTCTTCTCTGAATGTCGTCTTGCACCAAAGACCTGTTCTGTGCAACTTCCAGATGGCTCTTTAGCTCCTGTGTCTCATATTGGCACCGTTCAATTTTCAAAAGATTTCTATCTCACTGAAGTCTATTTTGATTCCAAGTTTTAGATTTAATTTACTTTCAGTAAGTCAAATAAGTAAATCTCTTCATTGCACTGTGCAATTCTCATATGACTCTTGCACTTTTCAGGCCCCGTCAACGACGCAGGTGATTGGTCGGGGTAATCTTGTTGCTGGTCTCTATCATTTATGCTCTCCTTCAGTTTTTTCAATTCAGAAGAATAAGCCTTTTGATGTTTGGCATTGGCGCTTAGGACACCCCTCTCTTGGACGTTTCAAGTTTTTAGTTAGTAATTTTTCTTATATTCATTCCAATGTAGATCAGTTCTGCGATGTATGCCCACGGGCCAAGCAGTCTCGACTGCCATTTAATAAAAGTACATATCTATCCTTTAAGCCTTTCGAATTAGTACACTGTGACATTTGGGGACCATTTTCGGAACCATCATTAACTGGATGTAAATATTTTTTAACTATCGTTGATGACTACACCCGTTGCACATGGGTGTATCTCGTGAAGGCTAAATCAGACACATTTACTTTTATTAAGTACTTTAATTTGTGAATTTTGTCCTCACCCAATATTCTAAAAAAAATTGGGAAGGTTTCCTATGGCTCTGGTGACATTTTTTTACCACAACTACAAAAGTTTCGTACTAATAATGGTTCTGAATTCTTATCCTCTACTGTACAATCCTTTTTTCATTCTAAAGGCATCCTTCATCAACGTAGTTGTGTGTCAACACCACAACAAAATAGTGTGGTCGAAAGAGAGCATCATCACTTACTCGACGTCACCCGCGCATTATGTTTTCAGTCTCATCTACCCTTAAAATTTTGGGGTGAATGCATCCTCACTACTGCTTTTTTGATAAATAAAATGCCGACTCCTATCTTATCGAACCTCTCCCCACATGAGAAACTTTTTGGCACTCCTCCGGACTATCGCACTTTACGCATATTTGGGTGTTTATGTTACGCCCGTAATACAACCATCAAAAATAAATTATATGAATGTGCTAAACCAGGAGTGTTTATCGGTTATCCTTTCGAGCAAAAAGGATACATGGTATATGACATACCCAACAACACCTATTATGTTTCACGGGACATCATATTTCATAAGGACAGTTTCCCATTTCAACATGGTACTTCTACATCTACTGATATTCCCTCCACACCACCTCCATTTGGGGAATATTACTCAGTGGATGCAACTACAACTTCATCACACAACTCATCATTTCACTATGGTTCTTCTTCAGATCTGTTGATGTCATCCTCTCAACGGTCACTCCCATCCGCTCCTCTCTCTACCTCAGACCCTCAATCATCATCGTCATCATCTTCATCTCCATCACCTGGTCCCTCTCAATCTGCCAATCCACCTATGATGGTGCCAGGCTCGTCTGCCTTATCCTCTCCTGATTCTACCTCATCTTCAACACCTTCTATTACCATTAGTTGATGATGAAGTGCACCGATCGACTTGAGATAAACGTCCACCTACCTATCTTAAAGATTATTATTTTCTAGCTGCACATCCTCCAACAGATATCCTTTAACTAACTATCTATCCTTCGATCAATTCCATCATCACCATCGTGTCTTCCTTACGCAGGTAATCATTACCAACGAACCTACATCCTTCACTCAAGCCATGAAAGCGTCGTAATGGCGTGAGGCTATGTCTGCGGAAATTTCCGCACTTGAGAAAAATAAAACGTGGACATTAACCCCGTTACCTCCTAATAAATCCACAATCGGTTGTAAATGGGTATATAGGATTAAATTTCGGTTGGATGGTTCAATCGAGCGTTATAAGGCTCGTCTTGTGGCAAAGGGATACACTCAAACCGAAGGTATCAACTTTCATGATACCTTCGCTCCCATTGCGAAGCTTGTCACAGTACGTGTTCTCTTTTCTCTTGCCTCCATTAATGGATGGACTTTACATCAACTTGATGTAAATAATGTTTTTCTCCAAGGAGACCTACATGAGGAAGTATATATGTCTCTACCTCTGGGTTTCCATAAAAAAGGAGAATCTAGAGTCTGCAAACTAAATAAATCATTATATAGCCTCAAACAAGCTTCAAGGCAATGGTTTGCTAAATTTTCAAATGCTCTTCTGTGTCTTGGTTTTACCTAATCTCTCGCTGATTACTCTCTTTTTGTTCGTCGTCATAAGTCCATTTGCATATTTGTCCTTGTGTATGTTGATGATATCATCATCACTGGCAATGATGATTCCTCAATTCTCACGCTTAAAACTGACTTGGAAACTCAGTTTTCTATCAAGGACCTTGGATGTCTACAATAGTTTCTTGGCATTGAGGTCTCTTGCTCTGCCAAAAGAATTTTTCTTTGTCAACGAAAATATATCATTGATATCCTCAATGATTCTGGTTTGGCAGGAGCACGTATCTTTCCTTTCCCAATGGAACAGCATCTCAAGCTATTACCGTCTGATGGTGAACCGCTTTCTAACCCAAGCCGTTATTGCTAGTTGATAGGTTGTCTTTTGTATTTAACAGTCACTCGACCTGACATTACCTATTTCGTAAACTACTTAAGCCAATTCATGCAGTCTCCCCATACTGCTCACATGGATGCAGCTACTAGGGTTTTTCGTTATTTAAAGGGGACCATTGGTCACGGTATCTTACTATCCTTGGCTAGTTCTCTCACTTTACAAGGTTTCACAGATTCTGATTGGGCTGGCTATCCGACAACTCGTCGTTCGACCATGGGCTATTTTACTATGTTAGGAGATAGTCCGATTTCATGGAAATCGAAGAAACAACCAACTGTGTCTCGCTCTTCTGCTGAAGCAGAATACCGCGTTATGGCGAATCTTACAACTGAGTTAAAATGGTTGAAGTATCTATTTGATGATTTAGGTGTTCCTATCCCTAAACCATTTACCGTTTATTGTGATAATCAGGCTGCTATACACATAGCAGAAAATCCGATTTTTCATGAGCGAACCAAACATATTGAACTCGACTGTTATTTTGTTCGAGAAAAACTACAATCGAACCTAATTCGCATGTGTTATATACAGTTGACTGCACAACTTGCTGACATTTTTACAAAGCCTCTCGGTGCAGATCAATTTCAAAAACTTGTACGCAAGCTGGGCAATCGGCAAATCTCCCCTCCTACTCCAGCTTGAGGGGGGTATTGGAATTCACGCACACATACATGTGTACATACCACCTTTGCATGCACTCTTGCATGCAAAACACGTCTTCTCATCTAGCTAGCCACGTCATCTGCTTGGTCCTACACCAACAACGAAGAAAGAAAGAATTTAGTCAAACACAAACTCCTGGAGATAAGGATCATCAACAAATTAAGGATGAAGACCGATCAAACTAATAACAACTTCTTGTATATTTTTGTTTAGATCTTTTCACTGTATTTTACCTTTGATATATATCTCTTAGTAATCTCTTTGTAATCACTCTATATAAATATCAATAATATCTTTCATCTCATCATGCGTGGTGAAGACTTACACTACTGAAACTTTTCATTTATTAGCTTGTGTTGGGGCCGGGCCTGCATGTCATGAGTTTTGATCCCAAGATCTCTTAAGTCATGGGAGAGGTGCACAACCGCTCGGCCAAAAACCCATGTGCTAAAGACTGATTTTTTATGAATACAATTCTCTCTCATTTGAATTATCTTTACAACTAAAATCTCATCTGTTAGGGATCCTAGGTTTTTAAAATTTAAACTGGCAGCGGAATTAAAATAAGTTTAAAACTATTTCCTGGATCCCTTATAGTTCTTAATCGCTGTTAGGAATCTTAAGAAGGTTGGAGGATTATTACCTTTGAAGCGTGATTGATGAAGACACTATGATGAAGTACTCTTCTTTCTGCTTCAATCCACCGGAACAGATCTTCAAAATAGTTTCTCCTTCTTCCTCAAAACCAAACCCAAGTTTTAGTATTAATGGAGGCTAGGGTTTTTTGAAGTTTAGAAGTAATTAGGATATATGGAGAGGGAGGGGATGGGTGCCAACGATTTTTAGAGGGGTGGTCCTCTAAAAATCGCCCCTCCCTTATATATATAAGGGAGGCCAGCCTAACCCTAATTCCACTCCTAATTAGATCTAAACTGGGTCCCACTAAAACTAGCTAATTAATTTAGTTTCCTAATCCTTTTATAACTCTTATAAAATTAGGAACTAAAATAATAATTACAAGTTGGTCCACCAAGGACTTGTAATTGAACCCTCTAGGTTTAGTGGAATTAATATAAAACCCTCCCACTACTTAATTT